>VOMN01136764.1:0-26355 GCA_014899125.1 Orchestia grillus | reverse complement strand
TATAAGCTTTCAAAAAAAGGGGTACATTTTTTTGGAACACTCTGCATAAGAGTGTAACGTACATATACGAGAGTAATCGTAAAGTGCGTCATTCGAGTGTTCAAATTTCGACAAATAAATTCGTAAATATTGAACGAAAAAAGAATTTTTCAACACAGATTAGTAAGATATAGAAATTACGTAAAATATTTCGTAAAAAATCAACTCAGGCAAGCAATAAATACATTATCGCTTAATAATGTTGCGGTCTGTGATTAGTTCAAACACTAATTTACCCTATAAATGCATGCATACCCTCGAGTGAGAGTTTCAATATTTTCTAAGCATGACCCTTCTTCCTTTGTCTTTCGCACCCAGTTATGATGATTAGATGCCAGAAACTAGGGTGCAATAGTGGGCGGTGATGATGTAAAACTCGTATGAAAACGGGCAGGCAAGTAGCCAATTAGGGACAAACTCCTGTCGTATGCATTATTGAAATATGTTGTGAATCTAATTTAAATTAGTAAAATCAAAACCAAGCCCTGTACTATTCTATTCAAATTTCCATTGAAGCTTCACGATAAAAGGCAAATGAGGGAAGGGCGCTGATATAACTGAAATATCTGAGAAGTTAGAAATATACTAAAGCGGTAGATTATAAGAGAACTAAGCCATTATGATGCATAGCTCCCCTTACTGCAGCAAAGACTAGGAATGGTTCGTAAGTGAGTTATGAAGGAATTCTAGGGTCTTAAATGAAGCATTAGAGCGGTGGCGGCGGAACGCCTGCTGAAAAGATTTTTGTGAACACGTAATTGCTCTGGCCATTATGGCGGAAATTCCGGCGAAGAGAAGATGAGCTGAACGAAAATAAAATGCTTTAGAGGCATTCTAAGAAAGATACAGTTTGATAGACAGCACAGTACAGTTTTGATTAGTTTGATAAATGGTGGAGCACCGTGTTCTCTGACGGGATCCACAAAATATTCTTGAAGTGTCGAATCATCTTAGAATGTGAGTGAACAGCATGGGATGCAAAGTAAAGGAGTCAGAAGCAAGGAAATAGTGAATTAGATGCAAATTAATACAAAAAAGAAAGGGAACAATGAATTAGATGCACACAGAGACCACAATCCATGGGTGAATCAGGAAATAAATTAATTAGAGATTTTCAACTGCAATAGAGAGGAAAGAAATGAACGTTTCAATAAAAACTTGATAAATCAACAAAATACAATGTTTACATGAATCAGACAGATATCTTATTATGGTAGTTTGAGAATGTGTTTGCTTATTAACAGCAGTGTAACTTGATTCAAGTGCTGCCTATCACCAGCAAAATATGGTATCTTAAAAACTTCCATACAGTGCTGTAGCTTAAACACATCTTTGCATGACACCGGATTAGTGAATGTGCACGATGCAAGTCATTTGAACGAGGACAAGCCTTTGGCGTTCAAAAGACATTTTTGAACGCTTGCCAAAGATAACTTCAAATGAGAACTCAACAGATTATTTGCAACTGAAAACAAACGTATGAATACAAAAGCTTAAAGGCTTGAGTCTTTGACTGCTCAAGAGAAAAATATTTTATTTCTTCAAGGGCCCAGTTGCTTAAATACTAGTGAACAGCTCTTGCGTCTTCCGTAGTTCGAATCTGAAATTATGGTCATGATCTTACAGGAACTTGGAATTGCATTCCACAGAAAGCTGGGCATTTGTCAGCGCCTACTGGGCCCAGACAGCTGAAGAAATTAAATGCCTGCCGCTCTCTTCATCATCGAAACTAGGACATTCCGTTCAATGGAAGCAAAAATAGAACCTGAGTTCAAGCTAAAGCTTGATTATAATTACTGAAAATTGCTCAATTAGTCCTTCATGCCATTGACCTCGGATCGTTTGGTTCATCTCTAACGAAGATTTATCAGTCGGGGCATTCTGGCCCACAGATAATTGCTCTATGTCATAGAAACCGACTTCTGCACTGGTCGGTATTACGTTACCAATATTCTAACGTAAAAATTCCAGTCACTCATAATGCCATCCCAATCGTGCAAATGGAAAAATATTACTCGTGGAAACAACTCTAACTTCTCGAATGTGAAAGATCTTCACGGATAACAAGTAATTTTTGCCTGCTGTTAGAAAATTTTAATTATGAAGCTTCTCGGGATTTATTTTGAACAACTAATGGTATCAAGCTCACAGTTAATTCTTCACATGCCTCGCCTAGTATTGCGTCAAAATCTAAGATTGCTACTTCTTTCTCAGACTCGTGCGATCAAGAGTTGTTTTTTAGGGACAGAAGTGACGTTCTAGGTGAAAAAAGCGTGTTGTGAAATATTTTCCTTTTGCATATAGTAAGTTGTGCATTACCGGTTCATTTATTAATGCGCAAGCTGTACCGAATTTGAAGTAAATTAAGCATTTTCACCTAACTCACCTTAACCCTGGAATCGTAACCTTGGGTTTCTCATACGCAGTATAGTTTGCCTTCCAATTTTCCCTATGTATTTTAAACTAAGAGTCTTTCCTTCACGTAATGTTATATTTAGAGTTACTATTCCAGGGTTTAAATTAACACCGAAACAATGGCGGGCTCTCCAGACCCACCATCAGCAGCAAGAAATTGCCTTATGTAAAGTTGCTTCCAGGCCCTGGCTAAACTCACTTAAATCGGCCACTCAGTTTTAGTTGGGATATATTGCAGGATTTTCGTGTCACCAATTTGTGAAGCTTAATGCACCATCGGGTGTGAGACTTTCAGGTTCACTGTTTTAACGAGTGTTTTAGAGCGTAAATCCAAATTACCAGCCACCATAAACGTAAAAGAAGCGCTTAGGATACAACGAATTTAAAGCAGAGAAGTGCCAATTCGTCACGACGCCATCAACGGTTTCACAGTTCATAGGTGAACGGATGGCATTCATGAGACGAGTCGCAGGCACTCGGTGGAGGGACGGGAAGCAAAATATCCTTTTGACGTGAGGATGGAGCACTCCCCTCCATGCGCGCCACTGAGTTACGCTAGCGTTGTTAGAACAGAAAAAATATGTTTCATTCTAAACGTTCGCCGAAATCGTTTTACTTTTGGAAAAAAAATTGCCACACATACTTGCTTACTTCATGAAAATATTAAATTCTTAGTTCGAAAGCAATTTGCGAACATCTTTTCGATGGGTGAATGTCATTTTTGTTGTTTTTGTGATCGGTTTACATGGAATGTAAGTCGATAGATATATTGAGTTATGCTTGCAAGCAAGCAATTTTCGTTTCTACATCAATTCATATCGAGATGAAAATATTTGCGTGAGGCCTAGTCCGAGTTTCATGTATAACTTAATTACCTAATATTCCTCGTGGATAAATAAGATTCTTGCAGTTTTCACTAGGCAAAGGATATGGCAAAAGATACGCATACACTTTACTCGGGCAGATAATGACAAATGATTCATCGTTTCGATCCATTCATTTAGGCTAAAAGAAAATCAATTAAAATAATGGAGTTGATACGACGTTTGTCCCATACGCTCGTAACGCAGATGTGTAATGATGAATTTATTGGGTCAAGTCATCACTGAAGTCGTCATTTTGGGGATCAAACTGTAACGGCGCTTCACGAGATTCCAGATTTTAATCTAACCCCAAATTACAGGCATGAATGAGTGGGGGCATATCGTTCTCAGATCGGAAGACCGCCGTAATTTAAACTAAAATTTATGATGGGAAAGCCATTCACGGAGTATTGGGAATCACTCATCAGATTGATTAAGTCGCCATCACCAATTAAAGTACACATATGAAGGTTTTCGCTATCAACTACTGCAAAGTAGGAATGAAAATTTGAAGCAATAACCTCCCCATTTTCGTAAAAATGGCGAAACATTGTGTTTCTTCACAGTAACGCGAGATCACTTCCAGAAAAAATCGGTCTTAAAGAAATTAGACTCAGGATGGTTTGACGTTCTCAATCCACTTTTCTCATCAAATCCTAAACCAAATTATTTTTTTCCCGTTTTAACAACAAATTGCTCTTCGTAATAACAATTTTTGATACCAGTAAGGAAAAATGAAATCGAAATTAATCCCATAGATTTTTCTTTCACCAAATTAACGTTATCTCTTGGCTTTATTTCTAACGATTGATTGGCTGTAGCTTGAGAAATTCACCATGTATCTCTACTTCTGCATCACATTGAACTTCGACTATAAATCTTGTGTAGTGTTACCTCCCGTTCAATAATAGGGAAGGTGACCATCTCACCGTTCTGTCAAGCTCGGCCAGCTAGACTCAAAGAAATTCCGAAGTGAGCTTTGGCTTTTGATAAACAATAGATAAACGTTGCAAGCTGTCTACATCAGCTTCGGAAAAAAGCTCTAGGAGAAATGATGTGAATTTTGGAAAATTGTTATTTGATCTGATGTCACCAAGAATAAATCGTTTGGTCGTAACTCCTTTTGGCATGCGGGAAGGATACAAGGAACACCTCATGAGAGGTATAATATCATCCCAACTGTAAAGCACGGTGTTTTCAATACATTGTTTAACGGTTGTTTCACAGTACGTGACACTGGTACACTCCATGTCATTGTTGGGGAGATGGACGGGCCATGTGCTATGAAATATGAAATAGTGGAGACGAATATCATTCCAAATTGTGCAAAGCGTTTATTCCATAAGTACAAATAGACATTCCAGCAAAACCTAATAACGTGAAAAATTAACATCCAAACGGTTATGAGGAGCAAAATCTATGTTTTCTCGTAACCATGCCAATCCCCGGACTTTCCTGGGAACACTGAAAAATAAGGTTCATTGGAGAGGTGAGGTGGCTCTCGGAGAACTGAAGAATATATACTATGAAAAATAGGCTGATTCACTACCACGAGTTTGTGAACGCTTAAATTACAATCATATACAAAGGGCCTCGCAGCTGAAATTGCCGATAAAAGTTCGTAAGTTCGTAAGTAAATAAAAATTATAAAAAACTAATTCGGATGAATACGTTTGTCCTGCACCATACATGTATTGCGTGTAAACGAAACTACATAATCTTTAAAGAAGAAATTTTGTTTAATACGTTCTCTGTACAATATAAAATGTATATTCTGTGTGAGTTCCACGAATGTTGGCTAGCTTTAGATGCTTAAAAAAGAAAGAAACATCACGTGTGCAACCACTCGAGTCCTCTGTATTTGATACAAGACTGCATTCAGCTGCTCACAAGAACAGCAGTGTCTTTAAATGAAAAGGGTGTGTCGCGTCCCTTCTGCCGTTATAGGGTAAAGAGAAGAAACATGGCTGCCTTCGAATTTTTGAGGGCGGCCTGTCCAATGGTTCACATTGTTGAGGAAATGAGCGTGGAATTTATTATCAGGCTTCCCTATTTTACGTGTTCAGCTATCGACGCTGTGAAGGAACTGTGGACGTTGATCAGCAGCTCTGAATGACGGTCTCAGAGTGAAATTTACATTTTTTCAAAGTGCATTATGTACATGACATTATGTATAAATATGAATATATCAATGCTTACTGCACATGCTCATGTGCATTATGTATAAATATGAATATATCTTTGCTTACATGTGTGAAATTTACACGTATAAGGTAATGCGTGAGGATTAGTAAATATGTGCATATGTACTGAATATTCAAACTAATGTATTCCACGTATCGTGAAAATAATCTTGCTATCTCGTAAAGAATATTTTTATATGCTTTATTATGACGCTGAATTGACGATAAATTGCAAACTTGCCTAGAATGAAACGCTTCAACGACAATAATATGCCGTCACCGTCATCTAGTAGAGCGCTGCGTCAATTACAAAACAAACATATAGAGCTTTGAGCGGTACCTGTTTTTGTCCTTTTAATTAAATACATGTGGCATAGACTGGCACGGATTCTGAAATCGTGAATTTACGCAAGTAGCGCTGCTTATTTTCTGTTCAGTGAGGAAATATCCTTTATATTAATATATGAAATAAAATTTTAAGTTTGCTATTCCACGGGAGTTTTATTCGCGAAAACATACAAAGTGAAATTATAACAATATCATGGGTAAATATGTCATATTCAGTTTATTATCCTCACCAGTAGCCAATTAAATATTATGTTGTCAAACACTGAATTCGAAGGAACAATGCAATCGCTCCCCACATGGAGTGCTAACACGGTTCCAGCACACTCCTCTACAGTTGTCCGCCACAGAGAGCGGCATCAACTAGAGCGAGCATCAGATAGCTCGAAATACATTTCTGTCATAACCAGCGTATGGAGCGTGTCGTAAAGAGCCAGTAGGAAGACAGAGCGATTGTTCGCTGGAGCCGCTCTAGCGTATTATGAGGGGAGCCACTGCATCTGTTTAGAATTATAGAGGACAGTTTCGTCATGAGTGTTTTGAATGGGTGATCAGTGGGTTAAAATCCTTATTAGACCTGCCACGCAAGCAGATCATTGCACTTACTGAAGCATCTTTAGGCTTATACCCGCTAACCTACATCGTGCAGGTACTGTAATTGCAACGTAAGGGTAAAACATTCTATGATTTAGAGTTAGCTGATAGATTCCGACCCCCACATCACGTCATTGATGCTTCTGGAGGCCCAAAGACATCTTCTAAACATTAGATGTGATTATCTTGATTGATGAGCTGAAATGGAGCTGAATGCCAGGCACGACCGGCACGTTAAAAGTTTTTAATTTTTTTTTTAGTACCTTTTAGTACCGACGGCTTAGGCAAAAAAGTTTGAGACTAGGCCTTCGGGAAGAAAATAATACTATAAGGACAACACACCAACGATGTTATTGAAATAATGTTATTTGTTGGACATGGGAATTTTCCGACTTCCAATCATTAATTCAAGTTTAACACTCCCGACTTCTTCTCACATCGTTCTTTTGGACCTTTCGATTTTTAATACCTGATAATACCTCCAATCTTACTTTGATAAATCACCCCTTGGATTACGAAACCTCCTTTTCTCTTTTCACTAATTTCAATATAGAGATGCATCGATTGTTTGCTTTCACAGCTTAAAAGGTGAATGATTTCGATCCTCTGAGCGTTGCCCTAACTTTTCGAGGCTTAGAGATGCCCAATTACCCCGAACATTTAATCCTGTCTCTCACGACTATTAGAACGCCTGAACTACGTTACCGTAGGCGGCAATTCAAATTGAAGCGATTGCTTTCCGGTTCGTGTTACTCGATGCGATCTCGTTTGAGAATGTAAACGTGATGCCTGCGAGGATGATTGATACTCCCGTGCGCAGAACGCTAGGCTCCCAAAACTGGCCACATCGCAGGCCCACGTCAATAACAGAGTCATCTTTTAATTTTTTCTTGGGATCCATCCTCGTGGAATTTCTCTCCCGTACGAGGCACCGAACATTTTTAGAGATTGGTTTTCATAAAAGGACATGACAGATATTAGTGATTAACTATGTTGAAAGACATTCATGAAACGCGTTGAGTTTGCAATGTTTCCTAAACTTTGTGCAATTTCATCATACGCGTTTTGTTTTTGCTTACGTTTCGTATAAATTTAGGGTAAAATATCGTTTGCACTTCCAAGCCCGTTTAGCTCGAGGCCACCGGCTGTTCTCTCAGCCCCTGTGTCTTATAAAAAAGCTTCTTGTTGTTATAGCTTATTCTTTTTTTCGAAATGTTAACAATTTTTTATCATTGTCCAATTTCTAAATGGTTTGTATTAGTGGTCGAAAATAAAGACATAACAGTGTTTGAAGCCTTATTAAGTTACCATGAATTGATGATGCCAGTGAAAAAAATATATATTTAGTATATAAATAAATAAAATATCTACCATTATATCTAGCTCTCAATGCAGACTGAAATTTTCGCAACGAAGATTTATCCAGTTTGGGTGCGTTGAGATGCTTAATCTCAATTTGTAATTTGTGATTTGTAATGTTATCTTGAGACACTTTTCAACTTATAGATGTCCAGGCTAAATATTTAGGTCGGGTTTGTGCGACATGGCGAAAAATAAACTTCGTAAATAGGCCGACCGAGGCAATGTCACTCTAACATTACACTCGATTACGACCTGGTCAAGAACCAAAAGTTGTTCTTCTGTTAGAATTCTCAGTGAACATTCGGCTGACGATGATTTATTCAAGCGGGTGCCGCGTACAGGTGCGAGTTCTCTTTCGCCTCACAGCTCGCACGAGGTCAAAATCGAGGGACCCACGACGAATTAACTCTACGTCCTCGAATTTTTTTATGCATTTGATCAGACTAAAGTTAGAGTAGAGCTTCAAAGAATTTAAGTTTAGAAAGTACTTCAATAGGTGAAAAATGAAGTATTTTTTACTTGTGACTTTCTTTATTAGCTGCTATGTGGAAATTTGTAAGGCCAGCATTATTTGAGTCTAAGGTAATTTCCAAATTTTCTTCTAAGCCGACATGAACTGGGAAAGATGAGTAGTGATAAGTCTTTTAATTAATCCGGTGCGGTAGCTTGCTATTTCACACTTCCTCACATTTAAAGATTCACTTCGAGCTAAGACTATAATAAAGCACCGATCTTCACATTTTCTTAGAAAGCGTTCGAACTTCAAAAAAACTGCTTGAAAACTGCTTATCACTGCTTGAAAAACTGGCTACCTTAAAGTAAGCAATTTTTCAGGAAAGCAAGGTTCGATTCCTTGTAAATTTTCCCGTTTTTAGAATGTGAGCGACCGCGATGCCAGGCGAGCAAGTAACTGAGCGCAACCGCAATTGACTGCTTCGAACTCTTTTTTTAGGAGCAAAAACTGCTGAAACATTTCCGCAAAAATCTTTCACTCGCGTGCACTGTTTCCGATATTATTTCTCATACTGCGAAACGTTCTATGAATTCTACTTGCCAAGAGCATTTATGGTCTCTGAAAAACCCATTCGTTCCTTCAACACCGCGGCAAGGCTTTTTGAATCAAGCCCGCAGGGACAACACGGAAACTTCATTCGGACTCCCGTAATGAGGTGCAGGGATGCAGGACATATTTCAACGGTAGCTCCTGAAATTCTGCTCGGTTTTCACGAACGAATATGAGGTCCGCTTTTTTTCGCCATTCATTAACCTATTTCAGGCGGGGTGTTATCTTCAAAGTGCGCTTTAGCAGGGAAGTAGAATTCCTCCACTTTCGTTACAACAGTCCTTTTTCCGTAAATGCTGTATGTCTCCGGCTTCGTTGTTTTTCTATGGAATCTCACAAGGCAAAACTAATGTCGTCTCTGAGGCCTTGGCTCAGATTTGGTGCCGGAACATCTCGGTGGCCGCTGCGCTTGCCCGTGTAATTTGATGTTACAAGTGCTTCAGTACGCCGTTTTCGTCCGTTTCCGTGTGCGAGACCAAGCCATTAATCTTTGTACTCTCCATTCAATAATCAAAAGCATATTCAAGTATAAAAAATCAGGGCAACTGTGAAAACTTTGTCGCTAATATTTGTTGATTGAAGATACGTTCTGGCATGACTCAAAAAAGAACAAAGTCTTCCAAAGGACTTTCCAGTTTCCTTCTCTTCCGACGAAGACGAAAAGAAGACCATATTGGACCCTGATGAAAGGTGAAGGGATAACCTCAAAATCATTCGGAAAAACGAGGGTTGTCGACAAAGTCGGCAGCCTTTGGAGCATCGAGAACGTCGACAGGACGTGGACGATAAATTCTGTGGCAGCACGACAAGCACAATGACATCCCACGCAGCAGAGCTCGTCCTGTGCTGCCCAGCAAAGTGGTCTCCTGTGATGCAATAGATCCTTCAGTCACCCACTTCTGGTCCCTTTCGTCCACCAGCCGTCAGTGCCTCTGTACTGCACCTGAACGGACTCCAGCTAAAATCAGTGAGTCAGTGGCCTATGCTGAGTCCATACTGAGTGGCTGTTCTGTGTTTGAAGCTCGTCAGTCTCGCTGTATTCCTTCAGAAGTAAGTCGTGAAAGTCGTAAGCCTTAATTTTCGATTGATGAACAACCGATAATTTCCTAATTGATAAACAACTCATAATTTCCTAACTGAAAAGAACTGATAATTTCTCAATTGATGAACGACCGATAATTTCTTAGGTATTACATTTGTCTTTCCTTTTTTTCGATTCATATCCAGAATGAAAGTTTCTTACTGCATTCTAATTTCGTCACCAGCTCCGTCTCTTCGAAATCGCACTACAAGTAGATTATGGCTTTGACAACAATATTATGGCTATGACAACAATAATATGGCTGTGAAAACAATATTATGATTGTGACAACAATATTATGGCTGTGACAACAATATTATGGCCGTCAAAACAATATTATGATTGTGACAACAATATTATGGCTGTGACAACAATAATGTGGCCGTGACGACAATATTATCACTCGAACATTTTTCCCGCGTTCTGCACTCCCAATTTTGAGAGACCTCTTTGAAATGCGGTTGTGCTATACCCCGTAATGACGCCTTTATTATTCCTCACAGAATTCTTGGCCAACTGCAGTGTCATTAAACGCACTCAGCTCCTGGTCGCGGTCGTTACGGCGAGAGTCAGGCGGTCGTTTGAAAGAACAGAAAAAGTCGAAAAAATGGCCGCGTCTTCATTGAAAAACTGCGCGCTGCTTCAGCTGCAATGCTCGATATTAGAGTTATGCCGTCATTTTTATCTCCCTATTCGCGGTTTATTCAGTGAATTATTGCGATAGAGTGTTTGTGAGAAAAAATGCAATTTTGACTTCTGGTAAACTTTGAAATAAAACATACATACTTCCACTCCATGTCTTTTGAGGCCCACCGCGATTGTTCTCACCTATACGCTCTGTGCTTCAAATTCTACTGTTCCAACAATGTGTTCAGGGGTGCAATGGCGTGCGTTTTATTTCTAATGATAGCCAATGGGCCATTGAATAATGTTGCATTCCATGGCATTGCACTTCAAAAACATGTAGTCAAAATGTAAATGATCAACAAAAGTCCTATTGACAATATTTGCCTCACTGTGATATTCGAATGTATTGATTTTCGTATGATTTTTTCTCCATTTGGCGTTAGATATTCAACACGTGAATCGTTCTAATTTGTACATTCCATCCGATGTGCAAAGTTCCAATTTGAGATTTTCAACCCAGTTCTTGAAATTTCGTCTTCGCCTCGCATTTACAAGGAAATAGTTCAGCTGTGAGAAGGCAAAAACAAGGAGCTCTGCGCACCACAAGCGGCCGCGTCCAGCAGCGAGCGCTTCTTGTCAAATTTAATGAACAGCTTTTGTCAAGCCCTGTAGATGGTGGGGCTGACGGGCACCGAGTGGAGCATGGGGCAGGGAGGAAAATGAAATAATAGGTCCCCATTTGTTGGGTTAATTTTCTTACAACTTCCATCCAATTAGAGCCAAATTATTTTTTAAAGGAATGAAGATGGAGCAGGAGCTGTTTGTTCTTCGCATTTTCTACACTTGTGTGAGTTTTCACTCAATTTTTTAAGGAAGTAATACAAATTATGGACTACGTATTATGTCTAATGCCCGCATTCGCGAATGAGGTCTTTTTAGGGTTCAGTAAAACTTTAGCTACGTATGGGACCCATTGTTCAAAAATGTCAAGAGGATTAGGTTCGCGTAAGAACGCATCAACAGAAATAAGAGAAGGAAAAGTTGCGAACAGATGAGGTTTTGGGGTTGGCTGAGCGACTGAGCAATGCTTGTGCACTGTTTTAGAGAGGAGAAGATCAACACAAGCAGGCAATTTTTGATTACCATTTCTCGTCTGAGACACAATCCATTTCTTCCGAATATTGCCTGAGTGGTTGGTGCTTCAAACTAGAACTGAGGAAATGATATCGACTTCATATTTATTCACAATTTTTGCGATCAAATGCGACACGCACGGATTTATAAAGATAGTGTTTTCTCAATACAGCATTTCGGATGCACGATCAGATTCCCAATAGAGTCCTTGACAGGTTGATATAATGATATAAATGCTAACGCATACTCTGGAATAGACTTGAAGGAATACCTATAACAATTTTTACAAAGAGAATGAAGTCTTTTCAGTGGTTTTCTCTCTAATCGCAAGCCGTGGTATTAAAAAGCTGAAGACTTCAGTACAGTGGCTTGGCACAGAATTTCAAAAGAGTAATGACAGACTTTTCCTAATCTTAATTTACATTCATGCGACAGTAAAAGTAGCCTCGAACGAGACGAGCATTTGACTTATGATTCATATCCAGTTTCTCGTCTTTGATGATGATGGTGTAGCCTACAAGTAAAAGTTTGCTTCAAAAATTGCACCTCATTACAACTGGGAGATGTAAGAAAGAGAAAGGATTTCCTCTCTAGTTTACGTAGAAAAATAGTCCATCAACGGGGCACGCACTTGAACAATAAAACATACACTTTTAAGGTACGTAGAAATGCGTCGAACTGTCTGGACCCTGACAGTGTAATGAGAATAACGGTGAGGAGAAGCCTTCTACTTTTTTCGTGTACATGTACAAATAAGCGCGCGCCCGTCTGAGTGCCTCTCCGCGGTACTCAAAGATCATGGAGTCGGCGCTGCGAGAGCACCTAAAGAAAGTTAATAATTAGATGAAACTTTTCGCGAGGTCGCGGAGTCCAAGCCGATCTCTGGAAGGCGAGGTAATAATGACTTGTAGCCCACGATGTGGCGTTCTCAAATATAGACGGATGATGTTTATAATTTTTTGCAGCTTGATTGCTGTTACTCCTCTACGTTTTATCAGCAAGGTGCCATTAGAGAGCTAGCTATTACTTTTTTACATACATTGCGAGTCGCTTTATTCGAGGTTCAACTTGAATGGGAGCGCTGGCCTCAGCAACGTTTGCTCTCATAGCGCAACGAGATGACTCGATTTTTGCCTTAGCCTGACAGAATAGTCCGAGAGTGTATGATTAAATAGACTTCTCGTGACCCGTTGGGTCAAATAAAATTTATCAAAATCAAACCGCATCCAAAAATACATGTATATCCTATGCAGTTAAATCGGTATCCACAATACAGGATTAAACGAAGAGTATAAATTTCGAACATCTCAGAGCCGACAGACAAACGTGTGCACGGTTTCAAGCAAGCAAGCTAGACGACCAGAGTTTTGGTATTATACTAGATTTGGTCTCAGTCGGTGGGTGACACGCATCGCGTCTACTCAATTTCTCCATTTTCACCTGACTAAAAAACTGATGAATAGTTTGTCGTCCCGAGCGAAGCAATTTTATTGGGAGTAAATGGAAATTTTTTTTCTACAAGTTCTTTCAACTTCGACATATCACAAAATGAGCTCATACAACGCACGGCACTGATCTCACTCCTGCAATGTACGTTGTATCGCTTTTGCTGATTTGTAAAAAAAGGGCTTGAACGAATGTACATAACCCCAACTTCAATAACGTCCTTCCGAATTAACCTCATCTTAAGGAAAAGGTGAAAATAAATTACATTAATTTTTCTGTTTTGCTTCACCAAAATGAAAGGGCATAATGTATTAAATATTAAAGTTAAATTGATTGCTCATGGTATTGCATTACTTTCACAGAAGAATTAATTTTTCAATGATTCTTCTGCGGAGCACTCGGTTTTTTTATGATAAATAGAAAATAAATTCATTTATCTTTTGAATTTTTGTGAGTTTGAGACATTTAGAAATCGTAGAACAATGCGAAGAAATTTTCACAAGAAAATGAAGCCACCTCATGTACTGATTGTTCTGCAGACGCACACAAACAACTTGAAGAATTTATTTTTATGAAAGCCCCCCCACCTGCAACCAAATCGTTAAAAACGCAATTTTTATTGCTTTAAAAAGAAGATCTTAAAGAATTGTACAACGGGGACAGTCTGCAACATATGGATTTACTGATGTGACACGTGCTTCACCCCTTTTATTTACATAATCATCAAGAGTTGAAGACAATGAAATGACTGTGTATTTTTAAGAAAGCCTCAAACATGGTCGTACACGAGTTGTACACATTCAGAGCAACGTCAGGGTACAATGGGCCTTTTAGGACAATAGGCTGTAGGGCTTCACGAAGTCAGACGTACGTTTGTTTGTTTCGTGGGGCTCCAGAATGACTTTAGTAAGAGAGTAGGGGTAATAAATAGGTGCCCTAGGTACTAGGAAAATATTGAGCAATTTACTCGGAGTATGTCTACACTTAAATGCCTCCGATACTCTAAACAAAAATAATAAACATGCAAAAATACAATGTCTAATTTTTATTTGCGAAAAAATATGTTTGTAGACCATCTGTGCTTGTCGAGAGTTCAAAATGTGTTGTCAGTCGTCGCATATGTTAATTATTTTCATACCATCAGAAGTAAACACGACCTAAGAATGTGTTCTTATGTTTGTCGGCAAAGTTTGTGTTTCTACTGGTTAATGAATTTGTATGACAGTGAATGTAGATTTGTATACTTTTTACCCGATTATGAGAATGATTATTTGAAAGTTTGTTAGCTAACACTTTTGTAGTAATATAATTACAGTTCATTCAATTGTAATTCGTAATGAGCAAATAAAAATGCAAAGCAAACTTCAATATTGTTCTATTTTGCGCCTGTGAATGTATACCTACTTTGACCACGTGATCACACCTAAATAACCAGCAAGAGAGCTATTTATCACTGACGTTTGTGCCTGTCCTTATTCTACGTACCCAAATGGTGTTATCTCTGAAGTTCCGTCACAATCATGAGTATAGCTCTACTTTCGTTATTAATGGATTAAAATAAAATCATTCTTCAACATTTAAAATGATAGTTTAATTCCTTGATTCAAAGCATCAAAGGATCTATTGTCACTCGTGTAAATGAATTCTGTGTTAATAGTTCATTGGTAATTTCCTTTCGAGAGACATGCGTTGAATCGTCGTAGACCCAATTCTTTCTCCGTCATTAAAAATATTATATAAACATGTTGCTGTATTGATTACCGATCCTCGCAATATTAATTCAGTTGAAAGGACGCGAGTCAACATTTCCCAATCGACGACATTGAGATTCCTGTCATCCATGAAATTAAGTTCTCGCATTACATGGTTCTGCAAAAAGCTGTAAACTATGCGGACGAAGAAAATTCAAGGTCTTCGAGAATACTAATTTAACAAAGTTTGAGACACCGATGAGGAGTATTCTCTCCCTTTAGCGTTTAGGACGAACTGCGTAGGGACCGGCAATCTTGAGTGTGGAATGAACGCCGCATCCGAGAGACCTCTTGCGAATATTAGACTCCAAAGAGCAGTACGCAACCAAAACTTAGGATCCTGTTTACGAGATGTTTGTGCTCAACGAATGCCAACTTACTTACTAGAGCATGAAGTTCGGCAGTAAGAAAGTACTACGCGACAGTAGTAGTGAAGTATTAGAAATACCGAAGTTCGATAGTACGGAAGTATTGTACGACAGTAGTACTGAAGTACTAGAAGTACCGAAGTTCTGCAATGTGGAAGTATTAGTACGAAAGTATTTACACTCATGAGAACCACGCCAAAAGTTACCTTGCCATTTAACATAAACTCGTACATATTTGAAATTATGGTAACCTGATTTACTTAGAAGAACATACGTGACTCCTTCATTATAATTCATCGTTATTGGCTTTTACATCCTTCATTTGACTTCTGTTCCCACTAAAACGTATAAAAACCTTGTTATGGACAACATTAAAGCAGATAAGAAAGAAGCATGCTTCATTATATGAAAGTGCAAGCACAGTGTAGTTTCGAAGGGATGCAATTCGATCATTAAGAGTAAAAGTGAGCGTGAGTGCAACTGAGGATCTCTAGAATTGTTTTCTAGATAAAAGAAAACAATTCCATTTTGTGCTACATGTTTTTTTAAATGGACGCTGTAAAAAATAAGAAATTTTAAAAGCCAAGAAATTGACAAGTACTTTGAAGGTAGACAGAATTAAATTTATAGATTAACTATTTCGAGTGCAAAGGTATTTCGTTCTTCACAGAAAAAACAGCTCTAACTTCACGAGATATGAATACGTTATCATGTGAATCTCAAACTTAGTTAATAATTAATAATAATATTTTTACTCTATTTGCACTGTTTACGATACGCTTCAGAATAATTTCCACCCCTGTGTTTCGGAAACCATTGCTCTGGCAACGACAAAAGCATATTTTTCCGGAAGCTCAGGCCCTACTAATCGTTGCTTCAATTTAGTCCTTTAAAGAAAATTCTTAAAAATCAAATCGCCAAAACGTCCAGTATTTTACGCATACGTTTGTGGCTCAGCTACTCATGACTTCTAATCAATGTCATTATCAAGAAAAGGAAAATTAAATGCAGACATTGCAGTCATTTTCTCTAACGCCCACTAATACAGGATTTCGTGATAGTGTTTCATGCTTCAAAAAAAAGCTTTTAAAATGAACATAAATTTCTGCTCATCCATGTTCTGACTCGAGCTGCTCCTGGAAGTAACGGGGGCTTTGTACAGGCACGCACTATATTTTTAAGGCGAGGTCATTAGGACAGAAGCTGTCTGAGCAAAGTATTTGCAACAGCAACAGCGCACCGAAAAAAGGACAAATTTGGGGACGGGCGACTCGTCTAAGTTGTCTCTGCGCTTGTTTGTGAAGATCTTCTTTCAGAACGGCTTCCGATTTCTGTCGTTCCTTTATCGTATTTCACAGAAACAACTCGTCTGTTTGTGTCAAATACGATCAGGAGGGTAATTTGTCAGTTATACGTAAAAAATCCTCGTTGCACTCAACTACATGACGCTGGTGGAAAGAAGTTGTCGCCGCTGCGACTGTGTGATGTGGAAAGAAGTGAATTCACCAGCAATCCTCGAAGTACACAGTGCGATTTTAGGTCACTATTTGAGATGTCACTTTTCTAATGCATCACAATAATAAGTCTCAACTCGGTCTTGTCAGATCTCACAATGATTTTGGTTATTCTTCAACTTTTGCTACTCAGCAGCCAATTAAGCGCCACAATTGAGAGTTCCAACGGGGCTTCCATGCCTAATTTTAAAGTAGTACGCTTACTGACCACACCTCGAAGTTTCACAGAAAGAAATAGTAACATAAGTACATTTAATTTTAAGGCTGTAGTTATACTGTTTAAAAGCCTGCTTACGCCATGCTTCGTATGCGACTCATTTCGGAATGAAGTATTTTTATTCGTTTCTTATCTTTCTCTGTTAACTGCACACAATTTGAATCCTGGGTTACTGAGGTACAGGTCGCAGTACCTCACAGGGATCGCAGTACAGGGCGGCGGGATCGCTCGCACGGTCACAGCAGGTAAAGACAACACCCGCAGTCGGGCGGCTCAAATCATGTTCGTCATGTGTACACGATCCGGTGGTATAAGAATCGAGAAGATTAATTTTTTTGTGAATTTCTCTTTGTATTCGTAGTGTCATTTGGTGAAAGTGACTAAAATGCTCCAAGAACTTTAGTTTTTTCAAACTTACATCGTGCAAATGATGGACAAAAGAAGAGCAAGTCAATACCTTGCCTAATGGACCAGAAAAATGTATTTCGGTTTCAAAACAGAAATTTTTCCGTTGTGCTTTTGTAATAGTTTCTTGACTATAGGTGATTTTATCCTAATTCACGAAATATCTGCATATTTTTACTGACATTGTTCGTTTATCATTTAAGATTGTTTTTTTGGGGGTCTTCATTTTTTCTTGAATGGGCCTTAAAATTGAGACCAATTTGCTTGCAGTCTATTTCCTCCCTACTGCACATTTCCCAGCTGGTGCGCTAGATGATTTATTTGACATCTACAGAACCGTCCATCGCGGTCCGAGTTAAGCCCCAGCGAGGAAGCAGCCCGCCAGCCCTGAAATCTCGTGCATTTTTAAGAGAAAACAAACTTCAAATTTTAACTTAGTCGAAAATTTATTTATATGAATACTAAACAGTGATTCAAGATGAACTTCACGGTTAAATAGAATAGTTTTTGAATGGGTAGCTAAAAAATCTGAAATATTAAACTTAAGACATTGTAAAACAATTCACAAAACATCGCGCATCACCATCTTTTTGCGCTGTGCAATTGTTCTTTACACAGTCCTCAGTCCTAATGCCATCATTTGAGATACTCCGACGAATTTCCCAGCCCGGTGCAAACCTATAACCTGTCCTTTGTCAAAGACAGAGGTTTGCTTTGTATTTATTTTTCCAGCGGGATTATTCATGCTAACTGTCGTAGAATGAGCAAGTGCAGTACTGAGTACCAGTGACACTGAACTAAACTTTAGTTTCTAAATTCTTTTCTGTCAAATTTGTTGCGAGGAAACCGATAAAAAGTTATTTAAATTATATTTACATTTTATCAGGATGTGACAAACTTTTTGCCAGAGTATTGTAAATTCAATGCAACGATCTCATTAACGTAAAAGAAGTAAAGACGTTTTTGTTTCTCAAAAGACGTGTGGCAAACGTGCACAATTTCCATTTCGATGATAACGTTTACCCACAGCGTGAGATCTGCTTGCCACTATTTGCAGAGCTGTTTATATGAGAGCACAAACAGCTCAGCAGTAATCCTGTTTTTATTCTCAAGGTTTTTAGGTACCAGTGCTTGATTTCTCAACATCTTCTATTAGTTTAGTCTAAAAGGTAAAGTTTACACCTCCAAGCATCGAGCCGGCGACAACTGACTGCCTTTTTCTCTCCGCAAGTGCAGACAGAAACCACGCCACTAGGCCTGGGGGCCAGACAACCCCGTTGCTAACACCATGAATCATTTATTTTTAAGTAAGTTTCACTTTTAGTGTATATCATAAGGATTTTTAAGTACATTTAAGTTTGCACTGAATACATAAATTGAGAATGTTGTAACGTGGATGAAAACTTCAAGTTTTCATATATTGCGAGGTTAAATAACATACAAAGTTTGATCAGAATAAAAATGTTGCAACGCCGTAGATTTGGAAACATGCTCCTTATTAAAACTGTTCAAAATTGTTTACTTTTTCTGTATTTTATCACAGGCTTATCGTTTCGTAAGTTGCAATAAAGTCATGAAAATAATTTAAATACAAAGCAATTTTTATTTTGTTCAAATCATTTTAAATCTGATTCACAGGCGGCTATAGTTCCTTAGCTCTTTGATCACAAGCTGCTGTTATGAACAGGGCGTGGAATAGACACAGGAAAATATTTCAAAATGGTTCCCCAGCAGCTTACAATTTTTTTTAGCTACCTACCACCTCGTTATCCAACGTAAATAAGCTCATTGTGGAAGCACGAGGAGTTTTTCATTATTAAGTGCAAAAAGCGTTGTCCAGTCCTGACAGAGGGTCCAGCATCTTTAAACAGAATTCCTTGCAAAACATACGAGTCACCCTCGTCTTTGGACCCTGAAATTTGTACCTTCATTGGTTTTTGAATTCCTTGCGTGATTTTTAGTACTTCTTTTCTGTAAAAAAAACGAACCTTAAGCGGCATTGCCTTGGCTAGCCTCTGTGCAAGGCTGGGCAAACCTTTCAACAAATTATTCGAGTATGTATATCTACATATTTTAACTTTAAAATAATTTTTTTGAAGTTATGCAATTTTTTACACTAGTTCAAAAGGGCTCGCTTCCGCTGGTGTTGCTTCTCTGCGTCTGTACATGAGCGGTCGAAAATTCAATTGATATGATCAAAGAATCCTGAAATCTTTCATTTGCGTTCTGTATAGGGTGTAAAAACTAAAAGGGGTCTGGCTAATTTCCTGCATGAATTTAACAATAAAATTGTCAAGTTGAAAAGTTTTTGGATGTACGATCTTTCTTGGCTTGAAAAAGGCCTATCAAGAGTTTTATTATATTTATTTTATCACGCGCATTTCCCGACTGTTAGTGTGCTATCTGTCTTCTTTGTTTTTAGTTTCATTTGTTCATTGTAATTTCTACAAACCTAAATAAAAACTTTCTTAGTTACTCTTACGTTCTTGAAAGCTAAATCGTAAACCGAATTATTTCGATTTGAAGTCGTTGTATTTTAACCTTTAACTTGATTAACCCTTGGCTTCTTTAAATCCAAACGTCATATCCTGCATCATCAGATGTGTATTCGAACATTACTGAATTCGAACTCATGACTTGCGGGTAATGCTACACGCGAATTCCATTTTAAAACAACGAAACTCGTCACGCAACAATTTTAAAATAATTTTCAAAAGAAGAGAAGGGGCATCACCAATTTCAAGCCACTGTGCTTGCTTGCATACAAACAACAGAGCTTACAAATCTTCCCCGGCCGCCTTCAAACAAAATAAAGTTAGCCAACCAACTTTGGGGTTATTACCATGTAAAATCTTAAAGAAGTTTCCTAAATAAGAAAGCTCGTTAAGAGACTGAAAAATTTAAGAACAATTTTTACTCGAGAAGTTCCGTATTTCAGGCAGTTTCCAGTATGCAACAACGATGACATACACGGAACATTATCATGTATTAGACAAATATTTCGGAAGCGAACTTTAAATTTTCAACAAAGTTCGACTTGACGCTAACCAATAAGGTAGACAAGATTAAAGCACTTTGTGCTGCAGGCCCTCGGTGTAGCCAGCTGCAGGCCCTCAGTGTAGCCAGCTGCAGGCCCTCGGTGTAGCCAGCTGCAGGCCCTCGGTGTGTAGCGGCCCACGAATTTTATTCAAGAATACCAACAACTTTATCGCCTTGTTTGTTTGTTGCTGAAGTTAGCAGGATCCTCATGTTTAATTTCAAGGCTAGAAAAACTTACTTTCACCGAGCGCTGCCAACAGTCGGCCAACAATAACGTTCAGCAGCCAGCAACTCATACGTTTATCGCACAAAAAATGTAAAAGAACGAGAACTGCAAGTCCTCCAAAGCGGTGTCAAGTGTTATAAAAATTTATTGGCTTTAAAAAAGCGTTAAGCCCACGTTGAAATTTTTCGTAATTAATTGAGTTAAAAAGTATTTTCTTCCCAAAAAATTAAGGGTGCGACTTAATTGCCCAACAGACTCGGTAAGCTAGGACGTGCTTACCGAGAACCCTGGGCTGAAGTAACCCTAAAAAAATACTTTTGTTTGTGCAGAAGCAAATGCTACGACGCTCTCAAAGTCAACACAAGCCCTCATAAATTCCCGTTTAATTAGCCCACATTAATGACTAATACAACGAGCCTGAATAACGAGCATATTTACGAGCTCATAAGTACACAGAAGTTGGGGGGGGGGACATGCCAGTGCATCAGCACTCAGTGGCTGCTGCTAAAGAGATGCATATCGTACAATTGAAGAATACTATATAAAGATTATACAATTGTACCATCGTGCAACATTATATAACGATTATATAATACTATTGTAACATTCTGAAACATTATATTAAGATCATACTTTTGTACCATTGTGGAACATTATGTAAAGATTATACTATTGTCCCATTGTGCAACATTATATAAAGATTATACCACTGTACCATTGAAGAATGTAACATTAACATCGTACTGTTGTACTCTTTTACAAAATTATATGAAGATTTTACTAATGTACTACAGGATGATGAATCTCCTACAATCAGAGCTCTCGGATGATACTGGCAGCGACGTGTGCAGTAGTCCTGTCATTAGAGTTGGTGCCGAGGAAACGGCTGCACAGTACAGACTTGTGGCAGCACAGTGCAGACTTGTGGCTGCACAGTGCAGACTTGTGGCAACACAGTGCAGACTTGCAGCTGCAGTATTCAAACTATTTAATTGTCACTAGTACGAAACTTTCAGCGGTGTTAACCGTCTTAAAGAACGCCTCTTGGCATTTTGTCGTATATTATGTATTATACGACGTTGATATAATTGTAAAACCATCAGTTCAGTTAAACTCTACCAAATCGTTTTTTGTGTGTCCCTAGAACCTGATTTTTCGACAAAAATGACACAAAAAACATTCAGCAGTGAAAAACCATATAAAGTGTGTCAGAAATGACGCTTACCATTGTTGAGGTCTGATTTCTCTTGGCGACGGTCAAACTAGGCACAGAATTGTCAAGTCGTGACCAAACTCAGGCCGGGAGCTTCGAACTATACAGAAGTCAACCTCGGCACTTTGTAACTGTAAGAGCATTTATCCAAACGGCCACGTTATTAAGTGATGGAAACAATACCAGTACAAACCCTGAATGTATGTACCCTATTTAACAATTAAAGTGGAATTGTCATGCTGCAAAAATTAAAGCGTCTGCTTGATATGACTATCAGCTATATTTCTGCCGGCAAAAATTAAATAGCAAATGGCTATAGAGAGTTATAGGTATGTTGGGTAAACGTTGTTCGAATTTGCGTATTTCGCATAGATTTTGAATCTGTTCAACTAATAATAAATATTGAGATGTGTAGTCAACCTGCACATAGATTCCACATCGCGGTCTATTTTCTCAGACCCAACCCTGAAAATAATCGTTCTTTTCAGCTCTCCACCTCGATTTCAATGTTCTTTTAACTGCTCATGTTTACTACGGGATTAAATATAATAACGTCGTAGAGAACTTCAACTTTAATTGTCAAGCATTTTCGTAATATTTGTATCAGTTCTCCTAGAGTTTGTTTCATGTATGAGATTCAACTAATTTCATACCAGTTGTGTATACAGGGTTCATATTCGTTAGAAGTTTCATAAGCAACACAAAATACTTCCACCAAATAACTTATGAAGAGTGATTGTTAGAAAATATTTATTTACGTGAGAAAGTTTGGTATAAAACCGATAGTACATACCTAAGTTCTAATATTCTATTCTGAAAAGTTTTCTTTCAATGAAAAGAACGTACATTGAATACTTGAAGCTCAAAAATATTCTATAAGCTTGTAAAATTCTGTTCAACCACGATTTATGATAGTTAATAAACGATGCCCGATTCAATTCCCACTTTTGAGATTTGAAACATAAAACTTGTAGCCTCTACACTAACATGTTTTAATGCAGGACTTGTTTAAGGATTATAAGAGGAACTATAAAGAACATGCTAGGGGAGACATTAAGCCCCAAAGAACACTCTAAATTCATATTTCACCCTTACCTGCAAATAATTAACAGCGATGCACATCTCCAGCCCGAAAGGCCAGTACTGCAGGATCACGGTCGTCGCAAACGTGAACGGAATGCAGAAGATCGCCATGAGTAGGTCGCCAACGGCCAAGTTCAAGATGAAATAATTAGTAACGGTTCTCATCTTTGCCGTGCCTCCCACCACGAAAACAACGAGCGTGTTACCCACGATAGCAGCCAGCAGGATGGCCACGTAGAAGCAGAACACAGCAATGTTGAAGCCTGAGTTGGTGGGGGGCGTGTTGCACACCCCAAATTTCCAGGCTGCTTCGACATGAGGCACGGAAGAGAGGGAACACTTGTCACACATATAATTCAATAATTCCTTTACGTTACTGGTGTTCACTCGCTCCGAACATAGATATTCCTCGCTATTGATTATCGTAAAAACAGGTTCTGTGGTTTCCAAGAATAACGTGTGCTCGTCATCGTCATGAGGTTGAGACTGATTTAGGCGAAGCTCTTCGCAAGAAATCATCGCCGACTCCACTATTCGACTGGCGTTACAACGCAGGGCCTCCCACTTGGAGAACCTGATGTCGCCTAGACTCACCATCGTTTAAAATCTAAGGCTTTTCGCAATAGCGTTCAAGACACTGTCAAGTTGTAATCAAGTATAGACTGTTCGATTAAAAGTTTCTCACTTCTTTTACCTCATATTTTTCTTGCTCCTTTAAGTCTGTATGCTCAAATGATTCGGTGCTACATTGCTTTCAGTAGTCCGTGTTCACTAATTTTGGCCACATTTCATCATTCGAGAGGATGACTCACGTGGTACGAACGGGCTTCATTTTGCGTTGATCAACAAAATTCTGGTCCGTAATTGCTTCCGACAAAACGTAAACAAAGCTGATCTTGTTTACAAAGCTGATGTAACATTCGTGGGTATAAACTTGATGCTCACTTCCGAAACATGACAAGAATCTGCAACACAAAAAAATTATGCATATTAAATTTTACGAATATTTCCGCAGTGGGTAAGGCCTGAAAATTTGAGGGTTAAAATTAAGAACACTTGAACTTTGGACAGGACAGATATGTATGTTGCATGAGTGTTTCATGGCCTTATCTCAGCTCATTCTTATCTCAAGGAAAGATTTTGATTCATATCAAATCTCGAAAAAATATTCTTCGCTCACAATATTCTTCAAACTTAATTTTGCTGGCACATCCAATAAACTGAGGTATATAAAAACGAACATATTTTCCTAAAATACACTTTGTTTTTAACTTGAAGCTTTCACATTAACCCGCAACGAATTTCCCCATGAGTGCTGACGGCTCATTCACACGGTCTGTGTAATCGGCAGCGACCTTGTGAACGCAACAACAACCACGAGATATCTCGGGATAATTCGTTAAGGGGCTGATACGTTTCCAATAATAATTATTATTATTGGAACTAAGCTCTCATGATCTACTCAATTATGATTGAGCAGTTCATGAACGCTTAGTTGCGAAGATGACAGTTGTGACGTACACATACATCCCTCACAAAAACTTTATGAAGCCACTATTCTACTCAGCTCTGATACGTGATGGCTGCTTCACAGCAACAGGACGGATCTCGACTACGCAAAAAGTTAACGAACCAAGCAGACCCTGGAGACGCCAGACCGCGGTCGCTCGATGTGCGCGATCACAGGGACAGCGAGAACAGAAGATGTGGCCAGGCTCGTGCTAAGCACGCTGCTCTACGCATAACAGTATCCTGTCGTACTTGTCTTACTGAGGGAAGCTAAGACTTGCACTGAAGATCGTGCAGTTCTGGCACCAATGTGACGATGGCAGGGACTTTCAGAGTAACGCAAACATTGGGTGACTCAGACTACAGAGTGACCTAAGACGCAAAAATACAGAGTGACATAGAATACAGACCGATGTGGAACGTGAAAAGACAGAGTGACCTAGAATTTCGAACAGGATCGATGTATTTTTCAACAAGTGAAGAGGTATTAAAGAAAACTTTTTTGTTCGAGGACTGTTATACAAAAGTAAAGAACACTTTATCACTATACCATCTTATTTACTTAATGTAACCGCATTGTTATAAATTCTAACTCGGAGGGTATGCACAAATGCGTCGCGTAACCCTTTTTTTGTGGAGGTAAAGCCTATTTCTCCAGAAGCTTTGCAAATAGAGCACCGAGTGATACTTGATGATTGCTAGCATAGATCAAGTAAACAAAATCAAGTGGGTTCAAATCTGGACTTCTCGAGGGCCATTTACTTTTGCCTGTGAAAGATGGAACGTTATTTGGAGCCTCTATACCTGTTGGAGGCTGTTGAAGCCCTCAATGTGAACTTTGGGAGTGTTGCTTAGCCCAAAAAATGTTATTGACCTAAAAACAAGTCAGCGGAAGGATTGGTCTTTAATTTAACAAGAACACCTGTGGGTCTCACGTTGCACATTTGCACTTAACTTAACGCTGAGCTAAAAAGCAAAGCTCACGTTTGTGTAGGTAGAATAAAACGCATAATAACATCAGTCACTTTTGTCACCACCTCTAGCGTTACTCATTGAGTTCAAAACCATAGCTATACTGTGGGAAGAATTTGACAAGTCACAGCNCATAAATTTGAAAATATACCAATGCATCTATCAAACAAACTACAGTTACTACATACGTACAATTACTTCAGACCAGGGTTGTAGCGTTTATGAAGCTCAAACGCTAGTGTAGCGTCAGTTCATCAGTGAGATATTATTGATTTTTAGATAAGCAAAAGCTCCTGTCAATATTATTCCTTCACCTTATCAACGCTTTTAGGATCCCCCTCAACACCGGCAACAAATATCCGTTCTTTATTGCCAAAAAAAAGATGGAAATGCGATCTTTTATGATGAAGGTCATGAAAAGAACCCCTTTCAATGGCTTAAAAGTAAGTAGGTAGAGGAGTGATATTGATGCATCATCAAAACATCCTGATCAATGAATAACTTAAAATCGATACCGCCACTTTGATTCACGGGATCGTAAATAACTGAATAACTTCCAGAATCGACAGTACTAATTAATATTGAGCTGTCACTAGTGCACTGCAATGGTTCGTCGGTCGTGCCTGTCCTTCTACCTCTCTAGCAATGCTAAAGAATGAAGATGGACTGTCAGTAACCAGGATACTACGCTTATCAAAATATAATAATTATCAATGAAATCCATCTTGTGAAGTCAGTAATGAACGTCACCATTAATTCTGCACTTTTTGGATCGGCGCAAATTTCATCTCTGGTATTACAGCTCAGACGCACAATATTCCAAATATCAATCAAAGCTGGAGCGACTGGGCCGTACGCACAATATCCCTGGGCCGTACTCGCGACTTAGCAGTCTCACTCAGCTGC
>VOMN01136752.1:0-12839 GCA_014899125.1 Orchestia grillus | reverse complement strand
ACTGCCGCCACCAGTCCAGTACCAGGTTCCCAACTGCTGCCACCAGTACCAGGTTCCCAACTGCCGCCACCAGTACCAGGCTCCCAACTGCCGCCACCAGTACCAGGCTCTCAACTGCTGCCACCGACAGTCCCAAACCCGTCACCGCCTGCCTCGGACTGCCCCTCGAGAGGCCGGCTCACTAGGGGACCCACCGTACAATTTCCGGCTATCTTTTAGGCCCAACGTTCACACGACCTAAGTGCTCTCGCAGGGACCTGGACACAAGCTCTGGCTACAGTTGCCACGGGCTGGGCAGGACATCTCTCTCGGCTGTGGAGAGCAAGAAATCGTTAGTTTTAGCTTCTTCTGAATGCAATTGTTTTAGGTTGATTAACCTTAACAATACTGCGCGTAAAATCAGCGTCGAGTAATTTGATCTATCATTGATTCAGGAAAGCAATAACTCTCACTAAATTCTTACATTCAAAATTTCTGAATCATTTTTCATGAAAACAATTTAACCTTTTCCGGTAGGTTATATAGTTTTTGGTTTATATTAAGAATATTGATAGTTGAATATTGATGTATTAAGTTTATAGTTTCAATTACGGCGCAAATAAAGAAGTGAAAATATTTTTAAGACAGTCGAGTGTAAGTTTGATACCGTTATGTGCCAAGCTTGTTCAGTGGATGTATAATTATTTTCAACGTTTCTCATTGCAGTTCAGATTATAGACCAGCGATTAATATGAAGATATAATTTGTAGTGTTAGTAAAAAATATTAACAATAATAAACAATACGCATGAATTAGAAAACAATTCGAAACGTCAATGAAAATGATTTTTTCGACGCAGACTCACGCTGCTTAAAGACCTAAATTTCGCTGTTGTTAAATGTTCCATTTATTCTAAAAAATAATTTTAGACAATTTGGCACCACAAATGTCACATTTGTCAAAAATTATAGACATTGATTTCTCAATAATATTTCAATGGACATTTTTATTGACATTTACTCACAGCCCGAATACGTTCCACGACTTTTAGGACACCCTATAGAAACTATATTTTAAAACTTTCATACATATGTACATACATGCTTTTAATTCGCAGTACTTATCTTAATGTTACAAAAAACTAATAAAGTAACAAATTTATTGAAAGGATTTATGTGATCAAAACTAAGAAATTCATCATGCCTAGTTAGCGAAAGGCTCTACATTCTAAATTATACAGGAACTAAATCTAATCACCTGCAATGTGAGTCTACTAATTAAGCGTTAATTATGTTCAAATTCTACTTCACTCTACTTACGTTGTCCCGTACAGTAACAGACAGATGCGTCTCTTCGGTGGCTGACACAGAGGACGCCCAGCGACTCTCATGGATATTCCTTCGTTTCAGTTGCTGGACAAGGACTGCACGAAGCGCCTCGGCATTCCGTACAGTCCGTACGGGGACATTCAGTGCCATCCCTTCTACAAATACGTCGACTGGACCAAAATTGAGAGGAAGGAAGTAGAAACTCCCTACAAACCGAAACTGGTAAATCATTCACACAAATACTTGACTAATTATAACAGAATGAAGAAGGAGGATTGATCCAAATCGTGTATTTTATTGAAATGATTATATTTTCTTTTTAATTTAATCATAATTTCTTCCAGAGTCTTAATTTTTTAGTGTATTTCACCATCAGCAACCGTGAATCATTTTTCTATCACGTCCTTTGTTGGAAAGCTTCTAATCTCTATACGGACTACACTAAAAATTTCACATTCAGCGTACAATATATGTAAATTAGAGTTGCTTGCGATTCGACGTTGGGGTACATTACATATGCATCTACGTTGTCACAGTGGGATTATTCTCTGAGGAGAAAGACATGTTTTCTTTAATCCAGCCCCGGGAATATGCAAATGGAGCCAACCTGCCCCTGCGCTGAATACCTTTGCAATGGAGACAATTAGGACCAAAATTTGCATTGCCGCTCGAGCAGGGGACAAATTGTGAGATAAGTGCCTCTGTAAATGCCCCGAGCACTCGTTCCTTAAAAAGGTACACAGAGACACTAAATTCGCGTCACTTTGAAGAAAGGGGCAGGATTTCATGATGTTTTTTATCTCGTATAATGGAATTATTTATTCAGCCAAAGTCTGCTGACCGCTGTGCGTAAAAAAGTGAAATGAAGAATTATTGGTTAAAATGTTATTCAAAAATAAATATAATGATTTGGTTTTTTGCCCACGTTCTAGCATACTCAGATCCAGTGACTGTCAATTGTGAAATAGCTGCTAGGTTACTTTACCAACAGCTGCTATCTTATGTTACCAACAGCTGCTATCTTATGTTACCAACAGCTGCTATCTTATGTTACTAACAGCTGTCATCTTACGTTACCACGAATGATGCAGCATCTGTGAGAGCCACTGAGCGCTGGTGTGACAGTTACAGACGTGCAGTGGGTTGTGATAATTATGGTGGTCGCACAGCCCAGTTGGCTGTGATATTACTCATTCATTGACTTATCCTGCTTTCCTACCTCAAGTCTACTCGGATGCCTGTGCGTGATTGTGTCTTGAGGACTTGAGTAGAAATCTAAGACTGGGACACTTAGCTAGGTTCGGTGCCCCTTGTTTTCATTATATACTAGACAACACGTGACCCGTTGGGTCGAATAAAATTTATCAAAATCAAACCATATCCAGAAATATACCCTTCGCAGTTAAGTCGGTATCAACAACAAAGGATTAAACGAAGAGTATAAATTTCGAATATCTCAGAGCCGACAGACAAATCCTTCATTGCCCGACTTAAATTCGGCTCGTCCGTGCACGGTTTCAAGCAAGCAAGACAACCAGAGTTGTAGTATTATAGAGATAGATAGATATACAATATACAACATCCTGTCGGTAGAGCATGATAAAACCTTTATTTACATCATAATACGTATAAGACGAAGAATATTAGCACCTCTACTGAGCGCGGGGAAGGCGCTGTTTTCTGACAACTGAACCAAAAAAATTCATTTTCTTACTGTTTCCGTACTATTAAAATATTCTATTTCAAAGTTATTATGGACTATAAGTACAACATAGGTTCCATTTCTGATCTTCAAGATGAACTTTACTAAGGCATTCTCTCGCAGCAATATGTGAACACTTGCGCACGTTCTGCGTTGAATAAAAGGGCTCCACAACCAGGCTTTTGTTGGTGGGGCTGAGCAGGCCGGAGGTTGGTGGGGCTGAGCAGGCTGGAGGTTGGTGTGGCTGAGCAGGCTGGAGGTTGGTGTCGCNGAGCAGGCTGGAGGTTGGTGGGGCTGAGCAGGCTGGAGGTTGGTGTCGCTGAGCAGGCTGGAGGTTGGTGTGGCTGATGTTGATCGGGCTGGGCAGGCTGGATAAATTTCTGTACCAACCTTCCTCTTTCGACTCCTCCACTCTTTGCTGTGCGCACTCACGCAGGGAAGGGCAATCTCCCTGTCCTTCTGAAAGATTTTTACATAATTACCTCTAGTTGTGGCATCACCGATTTTTGGATTTTAAAATCTTTGTATACTTAAAAAAAATGTTTAAATGACACACAGTTTGCATTCTCATTTCAATGGCCTAAGATTTAATTTTCTCGACAAAATAATTTCTTCCCACTGTCGGTTTTTGTATTTTACTCCAGATGTTGAAAATGATCTTTCTGGTCGAAACATTCATTTTTCTAAAATATAATAATAATTCTGGTTAATAAATTTGGTGAGTTTGCGAACAGTTTTCTTAGATCTCGTGTTGTAGTATTATATGGATATTATATATATATATATGGGTATATAGTATGACATATCTATTTTGTTTATGCATTCACATACACTTTGTATTGATAATATTTGTCGAGACAGCAGTCAGCCGCCTGCCCCCTCCCCATCCCCCTCCCTCTCTCGTGTGTCGCTCCGTTGCTCAGCGCTCGTTGGGAACTGTGACTAGTTTGTATTCCATTGTTATTATTACCGTAAGCAATGGATATCAATGTACATTTTACCTTCATGATTTTTTACACTCAAATCCATTAACTATGTGCTTAAAGTATTGCAACTATTTTAAATACGTTAAATGTATGAATGAAAGAATTTCGAGATTAAAAATAGAAAAAAATAAGAGGCCCCTCTATATGACTATTTTTACAAATCCTATATGAACAATGTGCTTAACTCTTGATTTCAGTAGTGATCCCTGAATTAATGCATAACTGCTTCACGTGTGCAACGTGACAACTAGATGCAAATTGCAACACAACACCACGACCTGAAACACAACACCACGAAATTCAACAAAACACTACGACTGGCAACACAACACTACGACTGGTAACACAACACCACGACCTGCAACACAGCACCACGACCTGCAACACAACACCACGACCTGCAACACAACACCACGACCTGCAACACAACACCACGACCTGCAACACAACACCACGACCTGCAACACAACACCACGACCTGCACCACAGCACCACGACCTGCACCCCAGCACCGCGCTGCTCCAACACCTGCACCAAGCCTAGCGCCCCTCACTCTCCCAGGCCCCAAGGGCCACGCGGTGGTCCACATGCCATGGCTGCGACTGTGTGCGAGTCCTCGCTCGCGCTGTAGGAGTGAGAGCTTCGCTTGATAACCGCAGCCTCATTCATAAATCCGCTCACAAATTTAAAATATGTATGTTTTGTCGCGCTTTTTTTCTTTGATTCCTTCTTCGGTTAACGGAATGAGGGGGAAAGGCCTGCAGTTTGCCCTGTGGTGTTTCCATAGGAATTTAAAATTTTGTAGAAGTACAGGACGGCGCCTTCCAGTATTTCTCTACGAGAACTTTTCTCGTTGTCGAGTGTGTTCCCTGCTGCTAATTAGGACCTCGAACAAACACAACTTTGTGCTTGGGCACACACACCGTAAATCTGAGCTAATCATGCCGCCCTAAAAGTCCTTTGGTTAAAGTTACTCGTTTACGGGAAAATTTAAAAACCTTAATTCACCGAAACATCATTTAATACGACCAGAAAATGCAAGTATTTTATGAATTGTGTCATGTTAGCTTTTCCGGCTGTACGAGCATTAAAGGGCTTCAAATGTAATTTGCTGCAGGGAATGCAGCGGAGGTGAAGTAATCATTTCCTGTTCAAATTAAGCCAAGAATTTGGAATTCGAAGCAGCAAGGGCAGCAAACACAAGTTGGAGGGAAATCCTGCAGAAGCGAGTTAATGAATGCCAGTTTTTGCCCAACTCTAGAAATGCACTTGATTTTGAGAAAATTTTATCCTATCTATTCAAAGAAGTTTTATTAAAAAAGAACGCGCTGGAAAGTGTGCTTTTAGTTGTGCAGTGAAAAACGTAAGTCAGCACTGATTTTGCTAGAGCGCTGTTTCTTGTAAACAAAAACGAGGCGGTCTTGCCCCTCTAGAACTAAAGGAGGACCTAACTAATAGTTCCGATATATATGTTAAATGAGCAATTAAGTTTAGACTGACAGATTTACCAATTTAAGAATTTAAAATGAATGGGCTTACGCATATTTCAATTCCAGTGAGGGAGACGACGAGCGGTGAAAAGCAAGCGACGATCGAACGGAGCTCATAGCGCGAGGCGCGCTGCTGAGCAGGCCGGGAAAATCTAACGTAGTATAAATATTCATGTTTTCTGAAAACCTATAGACTTAGACACAACCTGGATATAATTTATAGGTTTATGTTTATATTAACTTCAAACGAATATAAAAAAATTATCTCTGTATTCTCTCGAACTATTTATGTCTGAATGCAACGGAGTCATTCTGTCATAAAGCAGGTGTGGGAGGCTGCCTCTTCACGTCTCACTACACAGGGAGTACAACAGGGAGCTTGCAGTGTTATTGGATAATATTTATCTTAACTTTGTGTTTTGTATATTTTCAGAGACATATTCTGGATGTGCAGTTTTTCGACCCCCTTTTCACGAAGCGAAATGCTACTCTGACGCCCATCGAAGACACTATCCTCTCGACGATGGACCAAACCCCCTTCAAGGATTTCTCCTACACCAACCCGAACATCACCGAGTGATGCACGAGCAGTTCACAATTTCTTTGGCTGTGAAGGAGGTCTACGCTATTCCATGTCTCTCTAGAGTAACCTCCACAGATCGTTACAGAGCCTAACCAAATGTTCTCAACTAGCAAGAAATCATGAAAACTTTGGATACTAAAACAAATTTTTCTAATTCATCTTTCTAACTGCAAGAATTTTTAAAATATGAACTCTTAACATACTTTGATAAGATACACAAATGCATTGTTTTCGTCACATATAATAGTCGACATTTTATTAAATGTGACAGATTTTACTCTCATTTGAAACAGTTCTTATCTAGACCCAATAACTATGAGAGCAGTCAGTTATAGCGAGCAGAACCTCAGGAGGCTGGAAGTGTTCTACCGTCGATGCCGCCAAGTGGTGCGATGATATGGAGCACTCAGGCGTGTCTTAATGAGTTAGCGACTGTCGAGGCATTTATACGGTTACATATATTCCGAAGAGATTGCTCGATATAGGATAGGTCAGATTTTTGTTGTAGGTGAAGGATATCTTGCGAAAGGTCAACCACGGTAACTCCTCCTCCACTCCACGGAGAGCGGGGGAGAAAGATGAGCTCCCGCCGCTGCAGACCTCAGCTCACTCCGCCTCTGCAGACCTCAGCTCACTCTGCCTCTGCAGACATCAGCTCAGGACTGTCAGCTCTGCAGACTTTTATGTTAATGTGGTAACACTACTCGTGCATATACTGATGTGGTTGGCTGCTACAGTGACAGTTCATATGCTAGAACCTTACTTTCTCTTTTGATAGCTTTGACTGCACGATAAAGAGCAGCCGACTTGACAAGGCAGGAGTAAACTGGAGAAAGCTACTTAGAGAACCAGGCCTGTCTCTTACAACAGGGAATTTGTGCCAGTTGGCGTCAGTGATTGTGATTGCGTGGATGAACCTGTCTACCAGCGACCGCAGCCGCTTCCAGCGGGAGGGACGGCCTGCTCACAGGGTGACCTGCTCACCGAGTGACCTGCTCACCGAGGGACCTGCTCACCAAGTGACCTGCTCACCGAGTGACCTGCTCACCGAGTGACCTGCTTACCGAGTGGGGCGCAAGATGTGCTTCACAGTTTCAGAAGGACGACCTGCCCCGCTCTCGGGGTCATCTTCAAGAATTATTTCGCAGTTTGAAACGATTTGTGAAGTTTAATTTCTGGTCTATCGGAACTTTTACGTACATTTCAAAACTTATGTTTTTTTCATTATAAAAAATTCTTTATAGTTATTATTTAATTTCTTTACCCAAAACCGTGTGGAGTATTTTACTGTGAAATATACAAGTCAAACTTGAAATGTACAGAAAAGTTTTGCGTAAACTCTGTTTTGCATCTAACTCGCCGTATCTAAAATAAGTCACCGGTCCGAGCATGGAAACAAGCAAATTATTTCCGGCTAAACCTGCATAATTTCATTACACATAAAGTATCAATAAAACGTGAAATAATTGTCTTTAAAGCAAAGAGCGTTCTCATGAGGTCATACTTTTCCCTTAGGTATGAAGTCAACCTTAGAATTTATTTTGTAGTGATGAAGGTGAAATGCTTTTGCTTGCCGTCCGCCAGGCCTGCAGCGGTCCTGGGACGGGACTGGCGTCTTGTACTTAGTGTAAATAAATTATTATCGGACTGTCGTGTCCAGTGCATTCTTAAAACTTTGTGTAAAAAGCGTAGTACGTTTTATTTTGTATATGAATTGTCCAGAATATATCATGCGAGTAATTTTAGTTTTTGTACATATTGAAGAGTCAGAACAATTTTACGGGATGTACTGCGAATTTGAATTTATTAATTCTCATACTGTAAGGAGAGTAAAGATTTCAATCTGACCACTTCAATTTAATTTATTATTCAAATAATTTGAAAGGTTTGGAAGGAATCGATTTCAATATATTCACAGATAGTTTGGTGCGAATTGTACTTAGACATCAATGCCTAAGCGAACTTACACTTGCAAAAAGCAAGAGATCCCAAACTTGTTTAGGGATCAAGTTGGCTGCTTTAAGCTGTCAACAGTCTCTGCGGACATATGTCGGCGCCGTGGTTGTTGCATGCACACGGCCACTGTCGACAACACTGCTCTCGTGAGCGTACTGCCGCCACCACCTGAGAGAGTGGCTGTTAGTACGCAATAATTACAGGGAGATAACACAAACTTTTGCCCAACTGATGGCTTTGTGTTGGTTGAATAAACGCAAATGTGGCAGAGCTTTAGAGCTTGCGACTCTCCTGAGAGTCTTCCGCGTAGCAAAATGTGGACTTTCCAGGCCCGGAGAGCCCTTTGATGGCGTCTGTATATCATGCGAAGCCGTCGATATTTAGAGCTGTTCAAATACCAGTAATTTTGTTGAAAAGTGTTGAACACTTTTCAGGTTTCATGAAATAATATATATTTTCGCTGACTTAAAAAAAAAATTAAGTTGAAAAGTTTTGGTTTTCCTTCGTTCTGAAATTCATTACTTTGTAGATAAAAACTAGCATAGGATGGAATAAATAAAAAACATAATTTTTTGTGAGCTGGTTAACTGGTTATTCGCTCGGGTACAAAGATGGTACTAATTATCATGAGCATTTGATTTCATACAAGTGATAAATTGGTTTATAAAGTAAAAAGCGAATTGTGAGTTCTTCTTATGAGACGCATATAGCATTTTACTAAAGTAACCTATTTTTTGAGCTGCAAAGCTATAGAGTCTAAGCCGATTTAAAGCTATAGAGTCGGAGACGAGTCAAGGCTATAGAACCTTAAAAAAGAACCTTTATTATTTCCAACACGTTTTACCGTTGGGTTTTCAATGCTTTACAGCTACTGGAGTTGTTAGGGAAGTGAGGAATGTGTGGTTTAAGCTTCCCTTCCCAAGGGAAGTACTCTCTGGTTACGTGAAATACCTTGTCTGAGCCGGGATCGAACCATGAACGTCCTGGCTGCGAGGCCATCGCGCTGACCAGTGCGCCATGGAGCCCACAGAAAGTCTAAGCCGATTTAAGGCTATAAAATCTGAGCGGGTCCATAAAAGTCAGTATGGTGAACATAATATGAACATCTTATTTTTGCTATCAGATTATCAGAATTCTCGAGAATATGACCGCTTAATGCATTGCTTTGTTGTCTTGTGTGCCTGTCCCGGCTGTCACGAATGTGTTTGAATAATACTTACATTTGTTTACGACGCGTCACCTTCAAATCTACTGATTTAAGATACTGCGAATAGATACGTGATGTTTCATATTGAATTTCATATTATATTCAGGTCAATAAAGACGAATGATGTCTCGAAATAATTTTATAATTTTAGCTGTGACCTAAGTTTTGCGATCTTCATTGCTGGACGATGCGTAATATATGGATAGACTTTTAATGAATTTTCTTCCATCCCTTTCTGTAACATTGCTCAACTGAATTGTGGCTTTCTTGGAAATTGTGGGCAGCTTGTTGAAGTCGGCACGAACCAACTTTTTATTTCCATCTGTTGCAGAGCTCAAACACACGCAGTGTGTGGCAGAGCTCAAACACACGCAGTGTGTGTCACAGCTCAAGCACACGCAGTTTGTGGGAAAATTTTACTTTCTCACGGTCACTGGAAAAAGTATTTCGAAAGAATTAATTTGGGGGTATATTTAAAGCGTTCATATGATAACGAACAAGTATTATTCAAATTATTCCTACCATATTTAAACAAGAAATTTAAATTACGCGATTTTATTAAAATGCAAATTAGCATTAAAATGACTAAGAAGGAAATCGTACGCACACTCAATACCAATGTCAGAAATTCAGGTTCACCAAAAATAAAACTTGCATCAAAACATAATGAAAAAAGCTAGTTTGATAATTACATCAATTACCCCAATAAAATCATGTCAAAAAGAAATGCGTGAACCACAATCTGATGGGTCATTGTTTTCTCTAAAAAATAAATCTTCGCAGATAGCGTGAAACGTTCTGTAGATGCAATGCTGTTCTAGACTTCGAAACTCAGCCTCCAGAGAACGTTTTGAAAAATGTTCAGTTCTTGCCATCATCGTGATTTGTGAAAGTTCTATTGGAACAATGGTATGCGAGGATAAAATGTAAAGGAAAGGCAAAGGAAATACCTGCTCTCCTACAGTTAATGAGCTGCCCCACTGCGGCGTGCTGAGGACAGAACCAACTTTTAACAGCCTGCGCAGGTCGCTGGTGCAGTGCGCAGTTGTCAATGAAAGGCCGAGTTTGTATAGGTCTCGCGGTCCAGCGTTCCTGCGCTAGTGCTCCGCTTGTCTGGCCGTGATAAATTCACATAACGAATTTTTTTGGTCACACTTCTTTGACACGATATTTTGGAGCGCACCATTAGAATTTTGTCACAGGTTTTATTTTATACTGCAGGACTTATCAGTAGGGAGCCTACGAGTATCTCGCTAGTGCGTTGTGCGCATCAATGCATTGGTCTCCCTCTAACAATTTTCATGCGTCGGTGCTTGCTTATAAATCTATCAAACTTCACATGGAATTCATAAAATTTCAGCAGAAACGACGCAAAGCGACGCAAAAGTGTGAAAAACTCAGTTTCGCACCATACCAGCATGGCTTCTTGTCACATCGCCGACCGAATCCACATCTGTTTGAAGTGACCCAGCCATCGTGAAATGAGTTTGTGCAACACATCGGAACGCGCCGTGGCCCTTCCAGCAAACCTTCGTGAATAAACATGATCGGCAGGCGCACCAAACCGTCGATGGTGTGATAGCGATGGTCAAATATATGCGTTATTCAGTGTATTTTGTGCGGTTATCATATAGAAATTTCAAACATATTTTCTCGATATACATAGCTGCATAGTTAACTCTAATAACAGGGGTGCGTGGAAATAAAAAAAATTAATTTATAATTTTTATGTGGAGTAGATCATCATATATAAGTCTATCTTCCATACCACAGCGACTGACAGAATTCCACTAAAATTAATCGCTTTGGCTGGGACGCGTTGAAACCTAGACGATTATATGATTATGCTCTCTGTGACTACGCTGTGCGAGGCTTATGAGACGTAGCTCTAAGAAAGATTGATTCGTTTTATCTTTGAAAACTTACCATTCAGAGAGCGAGAAGAAAACCACTGCAGCTGAACGGTCTTCCAAGTGGGGTATGCAAATGCAAATCGTCAAAAAACAAAATGTGGATGCAAATCCCCAGATAAAACTGTCCCCGCACGTTTGACAACCGTGATGTGAATGGCGTTGCTTGAACTATATTGATAAACAAAAAAATTGACCACACAGTATGAGTCGTGAGTGATGGCAAGCAGTGGAATAAATATGGATAATATTTGTGATTTTATAAGCGCAGTCCACTTGCACTGAAAATATCTAGCCTGCTCATGTACAAAGCACAATTGTCACTGTGCATACTATACATATAACACAGTGGTATAATTTCAGCTCATTTCCAAACAGCTCGTGAGTAAACTGGACTTACCCAAATAATTTTACGTCTAGCTTTCAACCAGTTGATGAAAGTTGAATTAAGATTCCAGCTAGTGCAGAAGTGTGACTGAACGGTAATATTGAAGGGCTCAGCCCCAGGCAATCATAAAAGAGCTATAATAATGAAGCGTTCAACCCCAGTCAATCATAAAAGGGCTATAATAATGAAGCGTTTAGCCCCAGCCAATCATAAAAGCGATAAAATTCGTCAGCGCTCTGTATGTTCACCAGACGCCCAAGTGACTCCGCCGAATTCAGGCTCTTACCTGAAAAACTCTGTCACATGTGAAAGACTGTCCCGATGTAAGTAAATTCACTGTTAATTTTTATCGCAAACCAGAGAAATATATTAAGGAAATAACAGCTTTCAATTACAGACTGAAATCACTAATCAGAATCATTTCGTTAAACAGGAAACAAAAAGTTTCTAGAAGGGACCAATGGAATGGAGGATAGATAAACAGAAATTATTGATAAATATTTACAGTAGGGGGAAGCTCAATTACTTATGTAGGTAAATATACCTAAACATTAAGTATCAGAAATAAACAAATTTATTTTTCGACCTGATAATTAATTAAATGGAATAAGTTTCTAACAATTATTCACAGCATCACCGCATCATTCCGTATCGATTTTTCAGCGTGTTATTTCATTCCTCACCACGGCTGGCCCGTGTGAGAGCGTCGCATTCTGAGTGCGCTGCGAGCGACGCACGCTGTCAGTTACAAAATTGTTCAGAGACGTTTTCCGTTTGATTTCTTACAGAGGACGTTCTCAGTTTCATTTCATAAGGAGGATATTCTCAGTTTGATTTGACTTGGACTCAGAATTAAGATTTTGATATATTGTGCTTTACCGAAAGTTGGCTTGATGCCATATCAAAAGATTTGGCAAATATAAATGATTTCTCCTCGTACCATTCTCTAATAACTAATTGGAAACGGGGTGGTCGAGTGAATGTTTTTATCTCGGGTAAATTTAATGTATAAATTATTCCGGAAGCAACAATAAATATAAATGATATTGAAACCTTGTTTATCGAAATAAAGAATAAATATTGAAATATTGACCTTCGGGGTACCGCAAGGCTCAGTCTTGGGGCCCCTCTTGTTCCTAATTTTCAAAAATGATACAGTAAAATGCATCGCTTATTTTAATTTTATTATTTTTGCGGATGACAGTACCCTTTCATTGAGAATTTCTCTATACAATCTTGAAGCATCACCTGACCAAATTCATCAAGAACTAGGAAAAGTCGCTATGTGGCTAAAAGCCAATAAAATATGC
>VOMN01136746.1:0-15303 GCA_014899125.1 Orchestia grillus | reverse complement strand
CTTCAGGAGTGTGAAGGGGCCCTTCAGGAGTGTGAAGGGGCTCTTCAAGAGTGTGAAGGGGCCTTTCAGGCGTGTGAAGGGGTACATAAGGAGTAAGAAGGGTACTCACCCAACGAGCACTTGAGGAATGCAAAGGAGCACTAGAGGAGTTGAGGAGTGTGAAGAGGCGTTCGGGGAGAAGGACACGGGTGAAATGGAGGAGTTAGTCGGGAGGGGCTGGGGTGTGAGGGTAGACCGGAGTAACTCAGAAGCAAGAATACTGGGATACATGAAGTGAAAGGGGATCAGTCCATTACAAAGAGGCAAAAAATACAACTAAGGGGCATTAGGTTGAATGGTCAAGTCATCCTCGACCTTCCAGGACTCACCCAAGTCCCCCTTGACCACCCAGGACTCACCCAAGTCCCCCTCGACCACCCAGGACTCACCCAAGTCCCCCTCGACCCCCTCAGTGATGGCTTCCACCTCTCGCTGCTGGCAGTAGGTGCCTCGAAACTCCAGTCCTCGTACCTGGAACGCAAATTATCATCATTTCTATCATCATCACCATTTCTATCATCATCACCATTTCTATCATCATCAACATTTCTATTATCATCATCATTTCTATCATCATCACCATTTTTAGTATTACTCTGCTGAGTTTGACAATAATGGAGGCTATTTTGGCAACGAGCTCGAGAGTAGAAAAGTTTTAGTGTTCACGATCACGGCGCGTGTCTCATTCTACGTGTTTTAAAACTCAAGGAACCCTGAACTGTTATCAATATTACATACACGTCAACAGGACTGGATGAAGTGTCTCCAGATGCCACTCTAACAACAAGCTGGAGAGCGTGTGAGTGTGTATGAGTGTGTGCGAGTGTGTGTAAGTGTGTAAGTGTGTGAGTGTGTGTGTGTGTGTGAGTGTGTGTGTGTGAGCGTGTGAGTGTGTGTGTAAGTTGGCAGAGGCTCACGTTCCCTTCTCAAAGCCTTTGGGTGTCGGTGCGAGGGCCCCACCTGGAAGGTGACGAGCCCGTTGGCCATCTCGATGATGTGCACGAGGCAGTTGAGGTTGTCGGAGGCCAGGACGAAGCAGTCGCCCTCCCCAGCCGGGCCCCACCGACCTGCAACCACACCGACATGTCAGCACGCCTCACGGACACGTGGAACATCCTTAGTACTTGGAGCGAGTCTCTAGCAGTCATCTGGAGCAAGTCTTTTCCAGGCATCTGGAGCAAGTCTTTTCCAGTCATCTGGAGCAAGTCTTTTCCAGGCATCTGGAGCAAGTCTTTTCCAGTCACTCGGAACAAGTCTCCCAGTCACCCGGAACAAGTCTTCCACTGCCCAGAACAAGTCACCCAGAACAAGTCTCCCAGTCACCCGGAACAAGTCTTCCACTGCCCAGAACAAGTCTCCCAGTCACCCAGAACAAGTCTTTCACTGCCCAGAGGTTCACAGGGTACACTCGCAAGACGAAGCTCAGCCCCACAAGTCACACTGTCTCGTTGTCCACAGCAGCCCGGAACATCACGGAAATAAAACGAACAGCGTCGTGCACGGCAGTACAACCGTGCACGGCAGTACAACCGTGCACGGCAGCACAACCGTGCACGGCAGGACGACCGTGATTTTTCATGATGTCCATAAAAGCTTTTGCGATAGGTACTCATCAAAGCTCATACGACTTCAATAAAAGCTTTTACGGTGAACATCAAAGCTGCTACGATTTCAAGGAAAGCTATAATAACGAACATCAAAAGTTTTAATGTTGATATTTAAGCTTTTAGGATCGATTCAATGGCAACAGGCTTATACGAGAAGCTGTGAGCAGAACGTCTGTAGCGTCAGTTTGAAAACGGTTGTCACGAAGCTAACTCAGTGAAAATACCCAGCTCAATCTGTCTAAGTTCTTCACAGAGCCAAAGCTGCCAAAACTCTTGTAGTGCCGGGGGAAGAATTATAAATACAATCAACGCAACTAGCAAAAGAAATCACTCTCTAATGAAGGAAGTCCCGAAGAGACCAAAACGAACTTGTGAAGTCGTAAAAGCCAGCACGAATACAAGAGTAACATTCCAGATGTCACCCTAACCAATACAGAGAGCTCAGGTGCCACCCTAACCAATAAGGGGAGCTCACATACCACCCTAACTAATAAAGGGAGCTCACATACCACCCTAACCAATAAGGGGAGCTCACATACCACCCTAACCAATAAGGGGAGCTCACATACCACCCTAACCAATAAGGGGAGCTCACATACCACCCTAACCAATAAGGGGAGCTCACATACCACCCTAACCAATAAGGGGAGCTCACATACCACCCTAACCAATAAGGGGAGCTCACATACCACTCTAACCAATAAAGGGAGCTTGAAGCACTGACCAAGAGCGAGGTCCCCACAGAGGGAGTGCTGCAGGGAGCGCGTGAGGTGCTCGTAGAAGATGGAGTTGAGGTTGTTATCATCAGCCCCGGGGTTGTGGCTGAGCAGCGAAGTCGACAGCCTCGTGTTACTCTGGTCCATGCGCTTGGTGTTGTAGTCGCGCTCCCAGAACTTGACGGGTCTCACGTAGCTCGTGACGAAGATGGCCGACCCGAGGATGGGGTTGAGGGGGGTCGAGAAGGCAGCGGAGACCGCCGCCTGCAGGAACAACATGGCCGAGTGGGGCACGCTGAATGGCTGCGCAAATGCATGGAAGGCGGACCCCCACGTGATCTGCCACGGGGCTATGTACGTCACGATGAACTTGAACTTGAGCAGGAAATCGTAGCCTTTGCGAAAAATTATGGCCATGAAGAAGTAGTCCACGAGGAACGTTTCCGACCGTCCACGCAGGTCGTACTCGAAGAGAAGTTTGGTGAAGGCTAAAATGAGGAAATGGGAAGGAGGGTAGGAGTATGAGTAGCGCAGGCATTTAAGGCCACACACCACAACCATGAGGGCGCCGATGGTGGGATGTTTCTTGGCTATTTGGGGGCCGTTCGAGGTCACCGCACAGATGAGAATGGCAGGATAGAGCAAGTTCTTCTCTATGGCGCACAACCAAACGTAAAGCTTTTCAAACCACATGAGCACGGCCGAGTCGTAGACCTCGTAGCTGCCGTACTCACGCTGCATGCACACAGGCTTGGCAATGCAGAGCCAAGGCTGCTGTTTGCGCAGGTGTGGGATGATGTAGTGCAAGATGAAGCCCAGCGCCACAGCGGGCACCCACATTACCAGGGGGTGGACGCGCGTCAGCAGCTGCTGCAGCGTCGAGGTCGACACCAGCGTGAAGACGATGGCTGCCAGCAAGCTGCAGGTCAAGGCGTCGTGCATGAGTCGAGCCAGGACCGTAGAGCGCATCTTGGAAGGCAGGGGGTCGCTCTCCTCCACAGGAACCTTGGCTGTGAGCTTGGACAGCACAGAGTCAGGGTCTTCCTCAACGACTTGGGATGTGAAGGTCTGGCGAAGGTTGACCACTTGCGCTGTTTCATTGTCATCGTTAGCTGGAGGAACAGGTGGGGGAGAAGGGTCCTTTGGTGCAGCTGCTGCTGTTGTGGTGGTTGTTGAAGGTTGCTGAGCTTTGATGGTGGACGGAACATCAGCAATGAAATGTTCTTTGACGAGTTGCCACAGTGTGGAGTAGTCAGAACTGCTTCTGCTCAAGTGGTAGCCGATGGCGAGCAGGAGGCAACAAAACACGGAGTATAATACAAGCTGACCACTGTCTGGAGGTCTGTCTACTGCATCATTCGAATCCAACGCAAAGGTTCCATTGCCCGTTTTGCCCGCCCCTGTGGGGTACAGTCCCCCGTATGCAAAGCCTACTAGAAGCATGACAGCCACAAGGCTGCGCGTGACGCAGTACAGTGCACCAGCTAGGCTCGTCGTGGCGTTGCCACCAAAAACGTGCATGTCCACCTGCTCCAAGAAATACATGGTGAACGTGTTGATTTGAGGGAGCAGCCCCAGACTGAACAAGAGAGGGAAGAAGAGCAGGAATAGCATGAAGAACTCCTTGGACTTGTCCACAACTGCTGGACTGAACAGGTTGAATCCGTACAGCTCAAAGCTCGGCACCGCAAAGTCAGGGTCCGAGGATAGCGAGTGCAGCAGCAGGACGAGGCTGCTGCACAGGATGAAGTAAATGGGCCGACTGAAGCGGATGATGTGGTTGTAGCCGTGCACTGGGGACGCGGCGTCTGGCTGCACGCTCTTGAACAAGGAGTACTGGCAACTTGCCATCACTATACAAAATATAAGAACTTCAAGCTCCTTATAGATACACGAGTGAAGAATGCAACAGCCTAAAATGCCAACAGTGAGTATGAGTAACACCGTGAAGATGGTCTCTAATATGGATAAGTTCTTATCTAGTAGAGCTAGTAAGGTTAGTCGATCTAGTGCCACCTTGACGTACTTTCTTGGTCCAATTCTGAGGTTGTGGTAGTGTTTATAATTCGTGGGCTTACTGATCATGGAGTATGGAACGTAAGGGGTGGGGCACGCTTCTTCAGCAGTCTCGTCAATATAACAAATGGAGTTGTTGATGCACGTCAACTGTGAATTGGAAGAGGACCCCATGGGTGCAGGTGCCGAGTTGCTGCCACTCACAGCAGCCTCACGACTAGACATAAGCTCAGATGTGCCAGAAATGACTTGGCGACCACTCGTCAAGTGGCTCACGTTGAAGCGGTAGGGAGATGACAAGGGCATCAGCGGGAGCTCAGCGCTGCGGCCAAAAACAGGCGCCCTGGGGCGGGACAAGGGATCAGGGTCGTCTAGGGTACCTCGGAAGAGAGGGTGGTTGCCGTGCAACACAAACCTACTCGCACCGGACGAGCATTCTTCCTCCGACCTTTTGCTAGTGTCGGTGCTGTTCCCGCCCGCGCCGTCGGAGGTGCTGGAGCTCTCAGGCCCATCACCTGTGCCCAAAGGGCCTGTCGTGCGGACTCGCCGCCCTCGAGAGCGCGCCAACGCAGGGTTGTGAGTGCACTCACTGACGCTCTCAGCCTTCGGGTCCATGACCAAGGTGAGCCCTGACCCGGACGACGTCGAGGAACTTTCCACAGACACGCCCCGCTGGCATGCCCCGGCCACGTCCATTTTGCCGGCGCGCCTCTTGAGTGTTTTGGAGCTGTGCGACGCAGCTGAGGCGTTGCCCGAGTGCTGCTCGCAGGAGAGGGGCGAGGCAGCAGCGGCGGCTGCTGAGAAAGACGTGCCTGCTTCATCTGCCGACGAAGGAGATTCCAAGTGGCCGGCGCTGTCGCTTAGGTCAAACGCAAGGACTGGTCCAGAATCTTCCTGAAATTCATAATATTATATTTGTACGAGGAAGAAACAGATGAAAAAATGAGACAAAAGACACCGGGGTACATGAAACAACCCTGACCCTGCTAAGAAAATCTGGTGTGGATTTCTCGGCAACATTTCAAATGGAACTGATATTTGAATCACATTACAACCCTGTTGACCGAACAAAAGCTGTACATCATATCGGTCGGTGCCTTACGATTCATACCACGCCTTTAAATTAAGTTAAAAAATCATGCGTGCTTGAGACAACCTCTCACCTGTTCTTCGAGACCCAGTTGAGATTTCTCTGAGTCGCCAGAGAAGGGCGACAGCTGGCCTGCCCTGTCTCCAGAGCCACTCGAGGGACTGCCATCATATTTCCGTCTGCGAATCGCCGGTTTTCGGTGTAGCTTTCCACTGCTGTCCTTAGGAACAGCGCTCTCTGGCTGCGCTGAACCGTCATGCACTGCTGCACCGTCTGCTGGTGGTGGTGCATCACTGTCTGCTGGTGCAATTCTATTTGTTGGCGATGCACTGTTCGACGGCTTCCGAGGGAGTTTCTCGCTGCCAGATCTGTTAGATGGTGGAGACCTGCTGGTTGGTGATTTGCTCGGTGATGACCTTGGAGACTGATTATGTAGTGACTGACTGGGTGGTGTTCTATTAGGTGATGACCTACTAGGAGACGACCTCTCAGGAGACGACCTATCAGACCTTGATCTGACGGGGGGGAGACCCCAGTACCTACGGTAGGCAGACAAGGACTGCATGATCTCAGGGGGTAGCGTTCGGAGTATCTCAGAGGAACGGTCCCGCAGAGAAGACACAATGGAGTTGCCCTGGCCAGTCAGCTGACTCTCAAGGCACACAAGCACAAGGAGGTTCTTGATGTCAGAAAGTCCTAACCTTGGGTTCTTGCCGACCATCTCCAAGATGGCGTCATTGGCTTCAGAGGGAATTGACAAGTCTTCTAGATTGCTTTCGTGACCATCGTCTGGCTCTGTTAAAACTGCACGTGTTTCAGAATTATTTACATCCGTTGCGTCTCTATCTCGTTTCTTAGGTATTGCCCCTTGATGCGATCTGGGCTCCGCTTTGGCAGGAAAATTGTGGAGTGATTCACGCGATAACGACAGGCTTCCCTGAGGTGAACTGGACGCAGGTTCGTCCCCTCCAACGGGCAGATGCGCAGGTCGGTCATCAGGACTATCAAAATCAGCGGCATCGGGCAAAGGTAAATTTTCAGCGATATTGGACAGCTGAGAGGCCCGTGTTGCCCTGTAGGCGAAGTCCCGCAGGCGCGACAACCAAACTTCCCCCGCGTCGCCTGCGTCCCTGTGGGCAAACCTCACCAGCCGCTCCTCCTGACTACTTGCCTCCTGCTTGCTCTCTGCCTCCCGTTTGTGATGCCCCTTACTCCTCTTCCCTAGAGCAGGAGCTCCGTCACAGCTGTCACCACCAGCCCTGTCCTCACCGCGTTCACGAGAACAGCTACTTTTGTGGCTGCTTTCCGGCAGAGAACTTGCGCCGTCACGACTAGCGCCGCACGGACCGCTATCGTCGCCCCCGTCACCGGAGCACCTGAGCGGACCAGCGCCACCGGACTCCAAGGAGCCTCCTGAAAAGGTTGAAGCTCCACTCCCGCCGGTGGCGTCCTTGAGCCACGGCAGAGTGACAGCTGCCTCCTGCAGTACGCTGAGTACGCCAGGCGAGGCGCCCTCCGCAGCCCCAGCACCAAGAGCCATGAGGCAGAGCTTGGGGCAGCGCTTCACCTCCTGCATCCAGAGCTGGTGAGGCCCACACGCCTCGTTGACGGCCTCCACAACGCGGACCTCGCTGTAGCAGTACTGGCACTCGACCTCGCCCTTGCTGGGGGGCGTAACGTCACATGTAGGGGCAGTAAAGAGCACTCCTCACACACTTGGTCATTTACTGACTGCCTATGCAGTGTAACATCACATGTGTGTGCAGTAATGAACATTTCTAATGTATTTGTTCATATTTTACTGGCTGCCTATGCGGTGTAACATCACATGTAGGGGCAGTAATGAACATGTCTTATATATTTGCTTTCTAGCATCCCTATAGAATTAAAAATGATGGTAAATCTCCAGTGAAATAATGTATTGATCTTAATCACTGGTGTGGACTACCTTCTCTGAGAGTCACACTGATTAGGAATACAGACCAGAGAATCTGGAACCTAGAATTTTTTCATGTCTAATTCCTTTGGTGTGTTAAAAAATAGTGATACCCAAAAAAAACGAATGGGTACATAAACTTGTATCATACAGTATCATTATCAACATATTTGTTTACAGTTTGCATTTTCCCATTCTATGAGGTTGGTAGTTCCCAGCTGATGTTCAGCACTCGTATATCTTCTCCTATCCCATGCCTCCACCCCTTTTTTGGCCATCCCTTAGGCTTCCAATCATTCATCCCCAACTGCTTCATCTCTGTTAACATAGTCCCATCTGCCAACCTCCCTATGCGTCCAAACCACCTCAGTCTCCAACTCCGAAGAACAACCCCAATTCTCCTAAACCACATCTTCCTGCCACTTCCCTTCTCGGCACTCTTTCTTCCCACCAATCCACAGCTCATCGGCTCCCGTCAGGGGTTAGGCTCCCCCTCCCGGGTCTGCTGTGTCCTCTAAGGCCCTGATTCTTCCCGCCTCACCCTGATACTACCCCTCATCATCTTCCTGTTGCAACTCCGTATAGCATTTGCTCTCAAGTATGTCAGAGCCTATATTTCCACTCCATAAAGAAGGACAGACCAGATGCGTGCTTAGTACACTCTCCCACCGGTAACACTTGGTAAAGCACAGTTGACTGACAGTGTAGAGATCTCTCTCCCCTGCAACCAAGCAGCCACTACCCACGCTCAAACAGCTCTTTCTGCTCCTCGCTCATTACAAAAAATGTTGCCGGGGTAATGAAACAGATGGACCCTCTTCAAAGTTCCTTCGCACACCTCCACATTGCCTTCACCATCATAGATTTATTCATTTATATATTATTCATTAATATGTTAATTTGAATATTTATTTATTTATTCATTTGTATAATTGTTCAGATTTCTTGTAGTGACAGGCATGAACATCTCAGGTATGAACAGTAATGTATATTTATTACTAGCTTAACCATTCATTTATTATTTAAAATTTGTAATTTCTCTTTCAGATGAGGATGACTGAATATATCCTTTAAAAAATGCAGGAAACAAAAAGGATAGTATTATCCAGAAGGAGAGTAATCATTATAGAGAGGCGAGTGGAAGGTCATCAAGACGCTTGAGCTGCATAGGCAGAAACAAAGTTTGTACCAAATTTTTTTTTTCAAATTCTTACCAATAGTTTCAAAAACTGATCATAGAGCTAGTAAAAAAAATACACTTTAGGTACACAAATATTAATACTTACAGTATTTCATCTACATGAGAGGTCTTTCTACCAAATCGCAATTCAAGGAGAAATACCTAGTAAAAACTCAGGGGAGATGGCAAAAATCCAAATGTGTACAACAAATATCAAGAAGTATATTACAAAATTTAGAAATATAAGTAAAAAATTCACAAAAAAAATTCAAAAGCAGGGTGACAAAAAATTTCAAAAAGAAGGGTGACAAAAAATTTCAAAAATAAGGTGACAAAATGAGGGTACCACAAAATCCAGAAGGATGCAACAAAACCAAGAGGGATGCAACAAAACCAAGAGGGATGCAACAAAAACGAAAGGGATGCAAAAAAATTCAGAGGAATGCAACAAAATCCAAAGGTATGCAACAAAATCTAAAGCAATGCAACAAAATCTAAAGCGATGCAACAACATTTCGAGGGATACAACAAAATCCCGAGAGATACAACAAAATTTCGAGGGATACAACAAAATTTCGAGGGATACAACAAAATCCCGAGGGATACAACAAAATCCCGAGGGATACAACAAAATCCAAAGGAATGCAACAAAATCCAAAGGAATNAATCCAAAGGAATTCAACAAAATCCAAAGGAATTCAACAAAATCCAAAGTAATTCAACAAAATCCAAAGGAATTCAACAAAATCCAAAGGAATTTAACAAAATCCAAAGGATGCACAAAATTCAAAGGAATGAAACAAAATCCAAAGGAATACAGCTAAATCCAAAAAGATATGAGAAAATCCAGAGAGACACAACAAAAATACAGGGGAATACAAGGGCTGCAACCACCCAGCAGGCTACCCACACGGCCGGGTGAGGGGGGCACTCACCCGAGGGGTGTAGGTGGCCGGTCGCCTCTGAAGCCCAACATCTTCTCGAACTCATGGGGGTCCTGCAATGGGTACATGGTGAGTGGGGGAGAACGGTATCAGGGCGTGGGTGAGGGACGGGAGTGAGGGGGTTGGTAAGTGGGAGTCAGAGAGAGTGAGAAAAGGTGAGGTTAAGAGGATAACTGAGTGGAAGTGGGAATTGAGTGCGAGTGAGGGGGAAAAAAGTAGTATTGAGCAGGGATAACTGAAGGGGTGGGGGGCAAATGGGAGTGAATGGGAATAAAAAGTCAAGGGAAAAAGAGAAAGTGTGGAGGGAAAATCTAAGGCTGTGGGGCTGCGTAGGAGAGCTTGGCGGCAAATAAGGAAGATCCGAGAGTGAGGCAAGGGACATGGGAAGCAGATGAAGCTAAAGGGGACATAAGTAAGAACAAGTAGGAGGCAGGCACGGTATTGCCCCACCAGGAGCTAAGTGACAGGTTTACACCTGGCAAAAATCTTCAATGACCCAAAATGTATACTTCAACTGTATCAAGTGCTTCAAAAATATACCCCAACATGAAGCACACCATGAGGCATACTATGAGACCCATAATGAGGCATGAGGCCCACCATGAGACATGCTATGAGACCCATAATGAGGCATGAGGCCCACCATGAGACATGCTATGAGACCCATAATGAGGCATGAGGCCCACCATGAGACATGCTATGAGACCCATAATGAGGCATGAGGCCCACCATGAGACATGCTATGAGACCCATAATGAGGCATGAGGCNCACCACGAGGCATGAGGCACACCATGAGGCATGAGGCACACCATGAGGCATGAGGCACACCATGAGGCATGAGGCACACCATGAGGCTAAAGACTCACCTGAACAGAGCTGGCCCCACCAGCGGACCTTGCAGAGTTGAGCTCTGTGCTTGACACACTGCCATTTCCTGCACACAAAATGTTATTATTAAAATGATGACAAAGCCACCACTACCTCCAACTATACTATGAGTATTATAATATTATTTATGAACTGGATTATGTAGGAGCATTTGTAGGATGGGGTAGTTTTCAAAAGACACTGAAGACTATAGGATAAGGTAAGTACATTTCACAACATTGTAGAGGGTGAGATAATGATGTTCTTAAGTATTCATAAAAGTGTGGGGATATTGTAAAGTGATGTGGGTGGCCTTCTATGTAGGGCAGAAATGCATCTTGAACCCCTGCACTGACCATAGAAGGCAGACCTACATAGCCTGCCATGACATTAGAGTTCCCAAGATGTGTTAAAGAGATTTTGCTACAGAACCAAGGTGCTCCAGAGAGCTTCCTTTGATTTAACGACAAAAATAGGTACAAAGGAGCAACAATGACATGCCTGGAAAAACAGTACATCTCACCATATAGGGTGTTTATAAGGTCTCTTTGCAATTCAATTACAATGATAATTAATAAAATCTATTAATATAACTATCTCTGTTATACACAGGGGTTATCAAAGTTCTAAATATATTTAAATACCATGGAACAAGTAAAACCAATAAATCTCATCAATTTCCTGTATAATTGAATTTGAAAAGTGTGAAGAGACTTTATGAGCACCCTTTACTTCCCCTTTCATCTGGAATAATGAGGAAAAAAGGTAGATATGTTCAGTTCAAGGTTTAGGTACATTACCCTTTATTGATCTCAGCTTACCAATTAGGAGGAATATTTAGCCTATAAGAAGAATCCTTCTTGCTGTGCCATTTCATACCACATTGGGAGTTGTCTTGGAATTTAAAACAACAATGCTATAAAAATGGAGGTAGAAATGATTCTGAAATTGTGGCTCACCTAAATGCAAATTCCTTTAACTGGTTGAGTTATAAATGTAAAACATGACAAGACTCTACAAATCAATCAAAAATTTAATATTTTCCTACAGTACATATAGATGAAGTAGACAATAATAACAACTAATGAAGACTCCAGTCAACATTCTACAATTTTTTACAAAAATTTCCCCAAAAATGAGCCTCTCTGGCTGTGATTCACCATGTAAAACTGGGGCCTCATTCTTGTGGAGCAGAGTGGAGTGCGCAGCAGTGGAGGCAGTGTCTGTGGTGCTGGCACCAATCTTGCCAGTGGTGCCCATGGCGGAAGTGTAGGTTAGCACACCTTCAGCGGCGCCCACCCCATCCGTGGAGCTAGGTCTCCTGTCACAGCTGCTGGTGGTGTAGGGTTGGCTGCTGGCACTAGACACAGTAGTGGTTGAAACTAGAGATGGAAGTGTGGTGCTGTTCAAACTGGTCATGGTCGCTGGGATAACAGCTGGGACGTAATCGGCATTGTGGATGACGCACGTGCCTGAAGTGTCTTCGTAAGATGCAATCCCAGCGCTAGCTGAGCCAGACATCACCGGCAACTCCACTGCCTCCACAGACCTGACAATTTTGTTGGTTTAAATTGATGTCCACAAACAATTTCTATTGTATTCTGTTTACACCACTTATCCCTGCATTAGGCTCAAATTTTGATAACTAGAATTTTTTAATTGAAGAATTATTCAGTATGTAATTAAAAATATGTCACCAATGACAGTAAAATTGCAAACAATTTCTATATATAATCTCAGGGTAGTCTATAAGCAGCAATGGTTTGTATTTGAATGTTGCAATTACCAAGGCTAGGAGCCCATGAAAAATTTATAAAAAGAAAAATTACACAGATCTCAATTCCTCAATAAATCGGAAATAGAAATGGTGAAACCGCATTGACAATTTCCACCCCCTAGAATTGTAAGCATAAAGTTAGTGGAGTAAAACACTGGAAAGAAAATAACTAAGAATATGCTCTCCACTTTAAGTAGGTGCATCTTTACTCAGTGTGTAAGCAACATCTCAACTATTTTTCAAGCAACATAGGAACTTAACCTTAGAAGGCCAATGCTCAGATGGGAGAGTTCTGCAAAATTTATTTCTAAATTCAAATGGATGGTTGAACAGAAGTATATCTCTGATTCTTCACTTCCACAGAGCACCTCACACTAGAGAAGCTAAATTCATTTAATAAAGGTGCAGTAGTAAAACTTATGGTCTTGACCAGATAAAGAAGACGAAAATAAGCAACCCTATTTTGTCTTCTTTACCTCATCCATTGCCTCATCTATCCATCTGGACAAAAATTTCACTCCTCTAATGACAGAACAGAGTGGAACCTCAGTTTTCGAATTTAAAACATTCCATTTGTGAACTGAGACTTTGAAAACTGACACAATATTTTTCATGAGAATCAATGTGGCATGAATTAAGCTGTTCCAAGACAACAGGTCACATTATTTATTCAAAATTTTCCACCAGCCTTGACAAGCCTCCAACATATTTGTTGCTGAGCAAGTGTTTTCATTGATACAGATTAGCAACAACTTTTCCTCTCCTTTTAATATCTGAAATCTTTACTCAGAGATCAGTCACTTTTTTTGGCAACCTTACCTGCTTTTATTGCTTTGTTTTTCATAATGACAATACAAATTTATAACTTTGCTAAGCCATAGGTGCTTACCTACTGTCAAACCACATCAAAACATGAATGCCATTCTCAAGCTCTCATATAATGTCTTTCTTCACTAATACTGTTGTTCTCACACTTTTTCTATCAATTTCTCACTTTCACAAGCTTTTAGGCACCATGGTGATCTACAGAATAAAAATTAATGCCCAAAACAAGACTCAGGTACGAGCAAATTCACACAATTTTTCTTCATGCATATACTCAGAGCCCAGACAGAAGCTAGCCTCACACCACACGCTTAGTCCCTTGGTAATCATGCATTGCTCATGTGGTATTGTTGTCTTGTTCAGCAAAAGACGGTACAAGAACCAGGGTAACTTTTGGTTAAAATACTTTAAACAACTGATTTGTTAGAAAAGGCAGCTGTTTGACAAGTGAGGTTTCAATGTATTACAGAATCTAGGCTACAGTGTTAGAAAGAACTTTTCACCACAGTGTGGAATCAAACCTGAAACGGCTGAATATGTCATCACGGTGACCACGGGAGAGACGCTGGCCCACGGATGATAATCTTCTAGAAGAAAAGCTAGAATGTGGAGCAAAGAAGCCAGCGGCATTTCCATGCGACGAGTGGGAAGAATCTTCCTCCACGTGGCACTGGGCCGTGTCAAAAACGTGGTGCAGGACGTAATTGACAGTTTTGATGAGGGCACTGACCACCAGCAGCAGGGTCAGGTGCATGGCCCACCCCAACCACCACCCAATACCACTCTGCAGCAAATGATATCAAGGAAAAAAATCACCTCTCAGGGAAGTGTAATGACAGGTTCGAATGTTGCTCAGACTCACCTGTAAATGCAAGTTGACAAATCAGGTAAAAAAGCTCCATATTGAAGTAAAAAACTAGATGTTGGCGATAGAGTTCAATGCATTCTAGAGTAAGGCACATTATTTTAAGCACTTCATGTCAAGTTGAGTATCTCATGCACAAACCTGATACTACCAAAACGATGAAAAAATGCATATAATTCAAAATTTATCTAGTTAGCATTTTCTCAGCTATATAAAGGATTGCAACAGAAACTTCAAATAAGCAAAAAATTGATTCATGTCATAGATAAAAAAAGTAAAAAGTAAAGCTAACAACATGCTTTCAATGTCATCATTTGGGCTCCTACAAGGACTTAGCATTTTTGTGAAATTACAAGCATTTAGTAGCTCTAACATTTGCAATTTTTAGTATCTGAGACACAAGTCAATTGATTGTATGTTTGGTGCAGTCGTTGGCTTCAGCAGCCTTAAATGCCAAAATGCAGCCAGCAGTTCACTTACCAAATAGATGGAGAAAGGAGCACAGGCAAGGTAGAGCCACATGTAGAGGTGGAAGGTGTTGCAAAACATGGACTTGCTCGGGTCAAAGAACCAGCCTCCAGTCAGGGATGCCCACACGCCCTGCCTTAGAATCTCTACACTTTGCGATCCCATCATCTCCAAAAGCTACTAATCTTTTCCAATGAATAACCTAAAAAGCACCAAAAGAGTGCACCCTTATTATTTTCTTCACTTATCACATAATAAAGTTTTAATATTCTCTAAATTTAAGAAAAATTAGCCTCACTAAGTCATTGTAAGGTCACCTGAAATAGAGTAATGATGAATAAAACAAAATTTATCATATTTGCCAGTATTTGTATTTAGTTTTTTCTAAATATCTAATTGTAAAAATTACACCAAAAAAAACAGTAACATAAATTTGGGTTACTCAAAAACTTTGTCAAATCCAAATGACCACCCTTTCCAATCGGCCAAGCCAAAATGAGTTCAATTATTTGGCTCACATTGTCCTGAAAAGAAACAAGTTATTTAGATCTGAAGTAGTTGCTTTAGGCATTGGCATTTCTCCAACTGTCCCATGCTCTTCACCATACACAAAGATTATATAAGATTGTGTCCTACACTTCAATAGCATTAATGATTGTACATCACTCACAGATATAATTGAGGATTGCACACCACACTCACAGACATCATTGATGTTTGCACACCACACTCACAGAGATCATTGATGATTGCACACCACACTCACAGAGATCATTGATGATTGCACACCACACTCACAGACATCATTGATGATTGCACATTACATTCATAGACATCATTGATGATTGCACACCACACTCACAGAGATCATTAATGATTACACATTACATTCATAGATATCATTGATGATTGCACACTACATTCACAGATATCAATGATTGCACACTACACTCACAGATATCAATGATTGCT
>VOMN01136745.1:0-13810 GCA_014899125.1 Orchestia grillus | reverse complement strand
CAAAATTGGCCAGATTCGTGGCTCCAGCAAGATGATGCAGCTGCTCATACTGCAAGAAGGACAATGCAAATGCTGCAACAATGGGTTAGAGAAAGGATTGCTTCTCGTTGCGGTAATGTCCACAGGCCATTGCGCTCCCCAGACTTGACCAGCCTTGACCAGCCTTAACTTTTTCATGCGGGGGTATCTCAAAGAAAAGGTGGATGTCAACAAACTAAAACCCTGGAACAATGGGGGAAGATCATCGCGAGTGAAATCAGGACATTGAACCGAAGCCGTCATGGAGCATGACTTGGAACGAGCACGGATGTGTGAAGCTGAAAATGGACGGCATTTAAAAGACTTCCTTTTTTATACAGGAATGAGCTTTCAGTTTTTGTAAATTTGAGAGATTAAGTTTTCATAACTTCTGATATTTGTTTAAAATTTCATAACTCTAGTTATAAAAATTGAGGAGCTATTTTATTTTAAAACCTCTCAGTGACGTTTGGCATACCTTGTATTTTTTACTTTACTGTGAATGATGTATGGAAAATAGGTTCAAAAATTATTCCAAGCCTTACTTTTATCAAAAAGCTTGAGATATTATTTAATTTGAACTACTGCTTATAGATGGGTTAAAACGGGAGCTATTCAAATTGTAGTGATAATCAGAAAGCATAAAATTAAGCACTAGTTACTGTGTATCATTTTTCTGAAATAGCACCTTTGTTTGGGGCAATGAACTTGGCTCTACCGTGCGGACTGTGTTTCCTAGGCTTACACAGCTGGACAAGAAAGGCTTTATTTCTAGAAGATAATTCATCTTTCTTCGGCTGGGTTTGAAAGACGAGAAAGTTTTCTTCATTTTTATAAAAGAACTTCAAATTGGAAACAACTATGCATGTGGTGGAGGCTAGTTTAACAAAGTACTTCGTGTGTCGGCGAAGAGGCCAACGAGGTCTTTCGCCTCGAGAGCTTTTCACTGCTGTGTCTGCGCTCTATCTGACCTAACTCGGATGTTTGTTGTCGGTTGGAAGAAACCATCCGGCTGTCGCATACCACAATAAATCAGGCGCTAAAATATTCAGTTGTTTTAAATTCGGGAACCGGTGGCTCATCATTCCGGGACAGCGGATTTGGCTTTTTGAAACTAGACACACATTGATTTTAGTTCGAACATCGTTTATTCGACTGTTCATTGAATTCCCTTTGGCATGAGATGCACGCTTGGTTCATCAATTTGGAAATATAATTACCTTATAAAGAGAAGCCGTTTAGACATAGGATGGGGTATTTGAACTTTACTGAAGGATGCAAATGAGCTAAAATTGCGTAGTGGATATACTCGTACGTTCGAATCCATTTACTTTCCAAACGATACATGTTCTAGTATTTGATGTTTGTGCAACATTTCAGACTGAAGTGCGACAGCTGCAGTGTGATGAAGTGGTGGCCGTGACTCGAGGCTTCAGAGCCAAGGTGGAGCAGCTGCAGGGGGCGTGTGGGGGATCTGCAGTACTCGAACACCTCGATCTCCTGCTCAAGAAATTCGAGGAGAAGGCAAGTGAAAACCTAAACCTCGACCGTGTCGGGATGACAGCTTCTAGTAATTCGATTTATAACCATAGATGCCACTTTCGTGATACCGAATCTAATCTCAAGACGAACTTGGTACTAGACAATTATTTGTAAGTACAATACGAATACGTTCCCTTGTAAATTATGAAAGCTGTATTTCTAGTTATTCTACTAGCCGAGCACATTTTAACATTTCAATATTACATTACGCCGACTCAAATTGAACTAAGAAAACTGAACTGTCAGAAAGAGGCATAGAAAGGATTTCATCCAAGGTGGTCGCAGCATAGCCTATTATGGTAAGAGTAGTTCCGTCATGATGCAGGAAACATTTCTTTGTTTGATGAGTTACAAGATAAGTTACTTGCTCAACCTAATCCTCCTTTACGTCTCGAGCTAGAATGCACGAACAATATTTTAGCAGATGGATGACATCTCGAGCCAAAGTTTGAACTCATTATTGCAAGCTTATGATAAACTATTTTCAATGCTTTGTGCATCATAAGGCACTTCCAGATGAAATTAAAAAACGGCCGAAAACATGTTAACTGAAAACAGTGTAACGTTCGAACGGCTTACCAACTAGAGCATTGTTTCAAAGAGAATCAGAGTCGGAGACCAAATGTACTTTGTTTAGCTGCATTGAAGCATCGAGATTCCGTCAAGATGTAAACCAATAAATACAGTATTACGCGTAAAAGAACTGAAAGATCTTGGTGTGTTGGATGGTTTTATGCTTCCATGAATGTTATACGTATTCTCCAATGAACCTAACTTTACATTCTCGAGGATTACCCCGTCACTTAAGACAAGTGTTTCCCGTGTCCGCCATTTTGATCCAGGCAGGTGAAGGAAGATTGAGGATCGCCCTCATCCGCTTCTTTTTATATCAGCCTGATGAGACTCATTGGATCTTCGAAGGACCTTCTATTAACAATTCAACTATGTAGATCAATATGTCTTGTTTACTTTCACTATGTACAAATGCAATTTTGAATGTTGAGAGATATCTTTCTTCTGTATGGTTAAATTTTCAACAGGAATATCTTATTATGGCTTACCTCTTTATCGTAACAGTTCATGGAAAGTAGTTGTCAGAATATGACATGAACATATCAATGGTCTTTGCTAGCGTAAATGCAAACTTTAACGCCTAAGGGCCTAACATTTCACATCGGGTGAAATTTTTGACGATTTTAATGTGCTCACCTATGGAGCGCGAAATGTGTGCGGGAAATTATTTCTTTTTACTTCTCTGCCCTTTTTCTTCTTGAAAGTTGAACATGAACAATAATGATCAATTACCCTTGAAGTGAAATTTCTCAAAATACTTGGATATTTCTGAATAAATGGATTTTTAAGTTGAGTGAAACCACAAGTAGTTAAGTAGAGGGCGTCCCAGAAGTAACTGACCCTTGCGTTGATGAGTAAATAGGATACCAAATTGTATGGTGCAGAAGTAACAGAGCCTTTTAATTTGGATACCACATTTTAATAGGACTCCTTACAATTTGGTATCCTATTTACTCATCAACGCAAGGTTCAGCTACTTTTGGGACACCCTATACATGTTATTATTTATGTAGAAATTAATCAATTCACCTCCGCACTGACACTGCAGCATCGACCTATACAGTAAACAACAAACTCAACCCAATAATGCTTGTAGAATGGATACGCTGTTCTTAGAATTTGATTTCTGAAAAAGCTGGAAACTGTTGCAGTTGCCGCTCCTGGCCGCTCTGACGGCCCCAGAGCTACGGACCCGCCACTGGGAGCAGATGGAGGGAGTGGTGGGAGGGCACCTGCCCCGCACTCTGACGGTCAATTACCTCCACCACATACTGGGCTACGCGCCACAACTCATTCGTGTGGCCAGGGAGGCCAAGCTTCAGCATCGCATGGAGGAGTTGCTCGCCATGGTGAGGACAGTGCTGGTGTGTTGTATTTGAGTTGTGATTGGCGGGTGTAAGGGGCTCGTACAGTGGGTGTGTGGTGAGTCTGAAGTGTGTGAGGGCCTTGTGGGAAGAATGAGATCTGAAGGTTGTGGTGCCTATGTTCGATGTATGATGGGCCATACAGGATGAATAGGACGCATGTTTGAAAGTAACTATGAGCTGTATAATTGTCAATGTTTAGTGTTATGACATTTCAACGATTCCAAACAGTCGTAACTTTTGGCATTTTTGTTCACTGATAATTAAGGAGTTTTATTGGCTGTCACTGAGTTAAATACACGGATCATACTTGCAGAGGTGCAAGAATTTCAGCTGCTGTATAATCTTTCGATTAATTTGAGCATTTATTTAGGGTCGTGGCTACCCTCGCATATACATCGGTTTCAAATGTATCAGAAGGTTGATTAAAAGATATTGTATCATAGAAAACGAAAGGATTTTCTCAACGTAAAATGGTAGAATTTTTGGTGTAATGAATTATGAAAAACAATTTCCCTATTGAAATTGTACATCCACACCATTTCTTGCATAGCACAATTTTTTAGAGTTAAAGAGTAATATTTATTTTTGTTTAGGTTAACTGATACGGATTGAGTTGTAGAACACCCGTGTGTTATTGTGAAACTACATCAGCATCATTTCGACTGAATGTGTGGCAACCACTACATCCATTGAGTGTTGAAATAAACTTCAATAGTAACTAAACTGCTTCAATTTTTCGCTTGACGTGCTATGTTGGCATCACAGAATTCTTACTTAAAGGGTTTATGAATTTTCCCTTCGTAACACTTTCTATGCAAGAGTCATTTGTCAAGATAGCTGAAATATTTCTGAATTGTTAACAGTGTTGTACAATAAGAGATAAAATTAATTCAAATATTTTAACCGTCTTGAAAGAGAAGTACGTTTTTCTTGAGGTAATTTTGCCTTAATCAATGATCTTATTTTGTGTATCAGCGATACCAATTAATTTATTTTTGCGTTTCAAAGTCTATTGGCTGACTTGACGGAATCGAGCCATAAGCACTTGAATTTCTCTTTTTTGTTACTCGTATTCCTCAGAACGATTTTGTGTATGTTTATTGTTTTGATATTAAAAGAGTGGTCAAATCCGGAGTTGTCAAATATGTTTATTGTTTTGATACTAAAAGAGTGGTCAAATCCGGAGGAGTTGTCAAATATGTTATTGTTTTGATACTGATAGAGTGGTCAAATCCGGAGGAGTGGTCAAATATGTTTATTATTTTGATAATAAAACAGTGGTCAAATTATTGTGAGGACTGGAGTCGACTCACTATACATAATCATGTGCGTTCTGCACAACTTTTTACCTGTTCCAAAAGTTTAAGTTTTTAAAATTTTAATTCGTCAAGCTACTGCTGCTAGATGGTTCTTCATAAATCTATGAATATAAAATAAAATTATCTTTTTCGATGTTAGACTTGGGTAAATGGCATCAAAATAAAGTATTAAACTGTATTTCATATCAATATAAAAAAATACAGTTTTCATGAAGTTTTTTAGCAACCTGATACTTGGGCTCCATGGCTGGAACGAATTTTGCATCAGATAACTTTTATTTTGAGTATCGCCTATTCGAAGGTGCTTCCATTGTGTGTACCGTCCCATATCAAATGGATTACATTATTTTAAACATGAAAGTTGAATATAAGATCGTACTTGATCAGCACACTTTTTAAGGGCTGTCCCATGCAGTGTGGCTGTAGAAGGCTGCTGAAGCCGGCGATTAATGGCTCGGAAAAAGTAAACTGAATGTTGCAACAAAATTCCGTAGACTTTTCTAGTAATTTTCTTATCAATTTTGTCACAGATTTTATGAATTTAATCTGCTTACATCATTCGATGAGGCCTATGAGATGAGAATCCACTATCAGGGACGATTTTTCGTATTAGTACAATTTTTTAACGTATTCTGCATTCTACAATATGATAAAATATGTCAAGAAAAAGCAAAAAAGCGCAGGTCAGCCCAAAAGAAATTTCATTCTTACATTTATGTACTTGGAATTTCCATTCAGAAGAATTATGGTCACACAGCTCTTCACACATGTTTTATGGATAGTTTTTGATATTTTTATGAATTGAACGTGACACAGTCGCGTCAACTGGTGGAGGAGATTGAGGTACCGGTAAACAGCAGCGGTGACGTACCCTGTCTTGGAGACATGGCACGTGTACAAGACCAGCTCGTGCAGGTAGACCGCAACCTGCACAGCCTCTTGCACTCGCCACACGCTTTTCACATCAGGCAAGATGCCGTGCAGTTGCGCCACAGCTTCATTCAAATAAAGATAACCTTGGTTAGTTTCCAAATAACTGATTGCTGTAGGATTGAATTATAGTAGCATAGAGCATGATGATCAAATGCCTAAAATTTTCCCATATTTTTTAAGATAATTCTTGAACTAGTCCTTATAGTAAGATATTTGCAGGTCGTTCAGATATGTACGAATGTAAATACTCATTGTATAAAATACAATTCAGAAGATATAACTCACGGTAAAATACAGTTTCAGAAGAGATCAGCTTCGTTTCCTTTTCTCAGTGTGCTTGGGAGGAGCTGGAGTTGGATTACAAGCTACTTCACCCTGCCCTGTCCTCGAGGGAGGCCGGCAGTCTCTTTCCAGCTCAAGCTGCGCTGTTCCGCGCTACTGAGAATTTCTGGACAGATCTCATGCACAGGTGACCCTCTGCACTTTTCTCAACTAATTTCTGCTATGACGACATTTTCTTTTAGATTTTTGAAGCTCATAGCTGTAGTTTCTCTTCAGCACACGGAATTAATTTTCATAAATTTGATAACTTCCTCACACTTAAATACTTGGTCGCTTTTTACATCACGCAGAAACTATTGCAAGCTGTATTTATTCTACTTGCTGGCTTGATTGAAACGTTTAGTGCTTACAGTCTCTTCTACGCCGCAGAGCCGCATCGGACCCAAATGCGCTGACTCTGCTGCGAGGTCAGCTGCTCCTGGACGAGCTGACTTTCCATCGCGAGGAGCTGCAGGCGCTGAAGAGCTGCCTCGCCCCTCTCCTGGACGCTCGGCGCCTCACCTGTCCCCGCCTCTTTTTGTTGAGTGACGAGCAGCTGGTGCACCTCCTCACCAGAGGCCATGTGAGCAAAACGTGTTTTTATTTTCATTCTCTGCAAAAGCCATGCGAGATATTAGGCGTTTTTGTGTACGTTCTGAGTAAAATCCATTTGAGGCAGAGGACTTTTTCACTTACGTTCTGAGCGAATCTATGTGAGGCAGAGGGCGTTGGTTATTCTACCCAGAAGTGAAAGCTATTTCAGGCTGAACGCGCTGTTCTTGTTACGGTCCACACCAAAGATATAAAAAGTTCTTAGTCACGACGATGACCACTCGATTAAATTACCAATCGCAGATCACGGAAATGGTCACACTAGGGGAGAAGGTTCGCACCAGCAAAGAAGAATTGGACTTAGCTTTAGCGTTCATTCTAATGAAAGAACCGGATGAGACATCAAAGTAGAAATAAGAAATTAGACATGTAGAGGTATTACATGTATACTGACGAGTGAGCACAAAACGTATTGTATTTGTAGAATAGAGTAATAATAGAAATTTTCAATCGAATTGAAGACTATAGTTGAAGACCCTTATGCTACTCGTAATATGATGCCGAGCCGATTCATTCACAGCAAACAGTCAAAGGCTCTGAAGAAAATATTGTTAGACTTTTGACTATTTATAGAACCTTTATTAATTCCAACACGTTTTACCGTTGGGTTTTCAATGCCTTACAACTACTGGCGTGGTGAGGGATGTGAGGAACGTGTGGTTTAAACTTCCTTGTCCAAGGGAAGTACTCCCTGCTTACGTGAAAATGCCTCGACGACTGAGCCGAGATTCAAACCAGGGTCCCGTCGGTTACGAGGCCGTCAAGCTAGGAGCACGCCATGTGGAGCCCACATATACATAGAGCAAGATATTTTCCCTTTTTGTGTTCATCACTATTTATAGGTGTAATAAGGAATAATTTTGTAACCCTCCCATAACATGAATTCTATCGATTGGATCCTTAAACAATTATATCACGTCTTAACTATGAACATACTGCTCAAAATTAGCGACACAAGTTGTGGGAGGCTTTTGTGGGTTTCGTTTTATAGTCTGGTCATTCATTTGTTTTTTCTTTCTTCTGATTCTCTCGCCATGGAGACAGCTGACATGTTGTACGAGTATCTTTGTGTTTTTTAACCTTTCCATTCTTCTTTTTGCCTTTTCAATATCAATGCCCTTTTTAGCAGCACTGAGCTCTGCATGCTAAGAATTATTTCCTTTCCTTGTGTTGGCATCTATTTTTCCCTGTGCCAAGTTCTACGGTAATGATCGCTGTGACTGCGCCTCACGTGTGCTGGCAGGAGGCTGGCGTCTGTCACCAGTACCTGCCTAGGATGTTCTCAGGCGCTGTCGCCCTGCGGAGTGAACACCTCCTCATCACGGCGGTCCTGGCCCAGCACGGCGAGCAGCTGCTGCTCGACAAAGTTAGTTCCAGATGCACGCTTGCCAGTAGTGGGGTTTACTGGGCATCAACAATTTACAGGATATCAGCTCTTTGAGGATATCGCGAAGAGATAGGCAAATTTTACAGCAGTGTTAGGTAATTTAGGCTCGTGCTTCAAAGATGTATTTGCAATGTATTAGCACTTTTAAGCCCCTGACAAAGGGGTAGATCTTGTTATTAAATGGGGAAATTTTAACGTACATTTTTACCTATTTGAATGAGAACGATTTACGCGTCAGTTTTTCGGGAGTATTACGTGAACAGTCAGCATCCTGTTTCCAAGTTTCTACAGCCCTATTACGCTTGCACGACAATAGAGCTGGAGCGCTTCCATCTCCCTGGTGCTGTCACGCTTCACAGGGTCTCGATGAGATGAAACACCTACCGAAGCACAGTTTGTTTCAGCGTAAAAGGTTTCTTAAATTAGCCTAAAAAGTTTTTTCTTTAATTATGCATGACATATTTGATAATGTTTAATTTCACTTCCAGAATATATCTAAACGATTCATGAATCAAGCGATTGATAATTTTGATATTGGAGTTGAAGACTATGATTTTGATCGTGATTGCCAAACAAAATGTTATCAAATCTAAGCTAGTGGAAGAACTAAGATTAATATTTAATACATGTGAATCGATGGCGTGGCTGATGGTTGCTGTTGATTCGTATGGGAATTTCATGAACATTTATGATTTATTTTTACACGAGTATCCATCGTAACGCCATAGGTTTTGCCTTTGCTATTCCTATTCTGCTGGGTGAACAAGCGAGGTGTAAACACTTTTTGTGATATCATTAATCAACGTATTTAATATTAAAATTAGAAATGTTGACTAATATATCTCAGTATTCCGTAAAGTGAATGTATGTTTCAGAATAGTATTTTCTGTACTTGGTAATTATGAAGCAACTTAGCGCAACTGTTAGTGAACTGTAAAAGACAGGAGAAAGAGACAGGATCACACCTACCAAGAACAAGAAGTACTCCAAACCTGTCAGTTAGAACACATCAACTGATTAAAACACAAGAGAAAAAATTCAGCGGGACCCAAGAAGAAGCATTAGAAAACTCATTTAGAAGCTTGTGTCGGCTGTGGTACCATGCATAATGAGCAGAAGAAAGATTTAAAGCAATCATCTTACAAGACGAAAAAAACTCGACTTCTATCTGAACACCCAAAAGCAAAAAGGTTGAGTCGAGCAAAGGTCCTTTTTGTAATTCTGAGTGATGCGCTCAGCCTTTTGTCTTGTGTACTGACGAAAATTATTTAAGGTGCAGGCAATCCACCCACCAAAATGACCTTATTTACTCAAAAGCTAAGCAAGACATCCATGTGAAAATCCCTCTGTCCTTCCAGTGCCCAAAACCGGCCCCTGTAATGGTTTGGGGTGCTGTGACTTCGACTGGGCAAAAAATTCGGCTCATATTCATCGAAGGAAGGAGGAAGATAAACCAGTGCACATGTCTGAACTTACTGAAGACCAATTTGATTCCCTGGTTCCAGACATTATTTGGTGAACATAGATTTACCCTTCAACAGGTTGGAGTCACCTTCCATGCTGCCAACCTTGTTCAGAGTTAGTGCAGGGTCATTATAGCTAATTTCTGGTTCAAGGAGTTGTGGCCTCCTTCTTCACCAGATTAAAACCCCATCGATTTCGGTGTGTGGAGCATTGTTCATAGGAAAGCCTATTCATTCAATTATCAAAATCTTGATGCTCATAAGGCTAAACTTATACAATCTTGGAAGATATCTCACCAGAAACTATCCTTGTAACATGTAGTCAGGTTACGGATAGGTTGAAACGTATATTGAAGGCTAGGGGTGGATATATTGAACATTGAGGGGAAAATCAAAATTGCATTGTTTTATTTCGAATAGAAAAATTATCATTAACTTTGCTGTACTGAAACGTTATTTAGAAAATTTTTGCCTACACTTGGTTTGATCACCCTGTACTAGCATGCTGCTTACTAACGTTTTTTTTCATCATTTTAGCTTGATTCGCTCTCAATAATCGCTAGAAATTTGTATTAAATACCCAAGCTGGCTTTTTAATGCATTTTTGGGCTACAAACTCCACATTGAGCACAATTTACACGGCAACTAAGGCTTTGACGAGCTGCAGCAGACCTAATTAGGGCGACATTTAGGTACAACAATTAGGAAATTTTTATTGTGTTCGGTACTCAGTATGAATTTTCTTGCATTATGTCTCTTTCTGAAAGTTTTGCTGGGAAAATCCACAACCTATTCGAATTCGGGTAATTTGAAGGCTGTGTCTGCCCGTCACCGAGTGGAGGACTGGCTGAGCCGAGTGGAGGGTGCCATGAGAGCCACCACCCGACGCCTGCTGCTCCACCACCACCGCCACTCGTTCCTGCAGCTCGTTGCCCTCGGCCACCGGGTCCCGGTACAGGTGGGATCTCCGTGTGAAGTACACACGGGCTGAGGATCTCCGTGTGGGATCTCCGTGTACTTCACTGCAGTAACCGTGATTACTTTCGTGATAACGGATATGTTCATTTTATTGTATATACGAGTCCTCCAAGAAAAATGACACTGAGTGGTATAGACGCTTTGCAGTATGACTTAATATCTGATTTTCAATGTCATTTTTTCTGCTAAGTGAAATGCTTCTAAATTACATTTCCTTTACTAGTTTTTGTGATTATATTAAAACTCTAGAGGAAAAATCGAAGGCTTGTAATTCAGTTCTGTTAATTTAACGGCCAATTTACGCAGGTCGTCGATGTTTGTACTCGCCTTCAATGGGCCTCTAAAATGATCCAAATAATCGAGGGCACGGCTGAGCACAACATTATATGCGAAGAGGATTTGACTCGTCAACTCGGTCATCCTTCTGACAGGCCCAAATTAGAAAATAAAAAGCCCGGCATTGGAAGTCTTATTGCATTCATCAACGACCAAATGCGATTCATAAGCGATCTCATCTTAAGCACCGAGAAGAATCTTTCGAAATTCTTTGGAAAATCGTCAACGACGTCTGGCAGCGGACACGTTTCCAGCGAACACTACACTTCCACTTCAAATGGAAGTGGGCTTCCGTGCTGGGTGTCCCGTAAAATTGACACTTTGCATGAGGATTTGGCTTTACAAAAGCAGGATCTCTCCCATTTTGTATCCTGTTCCGTCGAGGATCCGAGAAGCAAGAGAGAAGTGAACTCATTAGAGACGCGTGCTAATAGCGTCAAAACTCGCCAAATCGAGAACACGATTCAAGATATCACTCCTAGTGTGAATATGACCGGTAAGTATCGACTTCATTGAGGAATTATCTTGTAGATTTCTGGAGGCTTTGGATTCTGCTGATTTCAATTTTGGGGGCACTCTAAGAATAAAGATTTGCTCACGTCTGTATTTTTGGCAGGACTATCCTCGTATGGGAAGGAGTTGCTGTTAGAGGAACGAAGATTGCGCCACGTCCACTTCACTCTGAGCGACCTCCGAGATGTCACCTCGGAGTTGCGAAAGTCTTCGCCTAAATCATGGTTATAATATGAATATACCCATACATCAGATTTTTTCTGCAAATTGTCGTTAATTATACTTTTATTTTATCTCGTTAGTGTTTTTAATCCTAGGTGATTCCAATATAAGAATCTTGTAGCGTCTCAAATGTCGGCGCTGAAGTGCAAGTACATTTGAATTATTTTTAAGATCCTCCTATGGATAAGGCTATAGGGTTAAGTTAGTTAGGTCTGCTTATCGTATGCTATGGGGACTGGAGACCCCAGGATGGGCCCTGTTGGGCAACCTTAGCCATAGATAGGTCTTCAGGCGTTCTGTCTTTCATGCCCACTTACTTCCTTCAATTTTCATTTCTTCTTTATCTTTTCTTCCCCTTCATTCTTACCTTGCTGTGTTTATGCTCTGTGAATTCTATGTGAGAACAATCCTTGTGCATAGATTCTCCGTTTTCTGAAGTCCATACTAAATGGTCTCTTTTCTTTCAGTGCGAGATAAAGTCACTGGAGCGCTACTATCTATACTACTACTGCTGCCACTACTACCATTACCACTGCTTCTACTACTACTACATACAAACATTCATCATGATATAACATTCAAGTTAACTATTAGCAAACCTTTTCGAATTTATATTATTTGTTTTGGGTCCTTTCAGAGATATACGTTTTCTGGTTGATTCATACATGGACGAAACATGGGATTGGTGTTATTTTCATCAGTTTTCATGCAGTCGTGTTACGTATAGTTGTAGAACGGTTAGATAACCTTATGTGAACGTTCAATTTTCTCAAGCTAATCCCAATCCTCTCGTCGCAGCTCAAGCTGGCACTGGTTACGTCACGGCCACCACAGCATCACCGGCAGCGGCCGCTCTGTTGGTGTGTTTTGGAATATGGCCGGGATTTCCTTTCAGTACGGCTTGGAATTTTTTGGAATTCCAAGATCTGTTTGCCGAAGTCCATCGTCTGATCGAGCTTTATTTAATCTAGCTGCGGCTGCCCATTCTAACCGTTGTGAGTATTATCATCTTTTGTTGTGGAAGGTGTCTATAGTTTCGTAATATTGTCTAGAAGTGTTTCATAACTCATCTTTCTTGTTGTTGACGTTCATATTGTACTTTTTTCCAAATGTGTTGATAAATAACATATTACGATGCATAGAGATACGTTGAGAGCAGCTTCACAAGCATCCGTTAAAAGTGGCATGGACAAGTTTCAAATTACACATTCAAATTGAAAATCGTGGACTGAGCTCGTTTAAAGGTTCCTTAACTTTAAAATTGAAGAAAATATACTGCAGAACTAAACTTTTTCAGTTAACAACAGTGAAATACAATTCTTAAGCAGCATTTTGTGGTACAACATCCTAACTCTGCCTCCAAACAGGTGGGGTGACCGTAGGTAGAGTTGGCACCGGAAAATCCGAAGCTGTGAACACTTTGGCTGGATATTGCGGCAGGCACGTCGTGGAGCTGGATGGGTTTTCTTCAGGAAAGGTAATCTGGTTGGAGCACTTATTCAAATTAGTAAATAGTAACCATGTAAGCATTAGAGAAACAAGGCGATCATGAAAAAATAAGCATTTGTATCAAGTAAATTTTAATTTTGTACGATTGTTGGCCTCAATTCCAGTGATTACGCTGATGACACTTTCATATCGTGAATTTTGATTTTCAAAATTATACGAGTAACATATAAGAGAAGTAACACAACTCATTGCTACTGAGTTCCTTTCATGCTTTTGTTGCAGCAACATATGCACAGCAACACCATTTTCTAAGTATGTTGCAGGTGTTGAAACCGCATGGACGAAATGAATGCGTTATACTTTGTAGCAATATTTTATTCAGAAAATATTTATTCGGTGTCACGTAATTTCCAAGTGCTTCATAATCGAAGCTGTGAAATGTGTATTTTTCTTCTTTTGTATAGTTTGAATTTTCAAAGTTTTACTTAGTTCAGCGTTCGTGGAGAACATTAAAAAATATTTCTTATTGCACAAGTGTTCTTATGGTGGTGTAGGGCTGAATATATCAAGTATTATGCAATTCTCCGGGCCTATGTCATGGGGGACTAGCGTCCCTGTTAAACTACCTCAGCTTTACCTAGGCCTTCAGGGCTTTTATCTTTCGTGCCTTTTCCATTTTCATTCCTACTTCTCTGATTATTGTTAATTTCTCCTTCCTATTCCTTCTTAACTTGCTGTTTCTAAAGCCCCGTCTACACTATCAAACTTTCCATCAAT
>VOMN01136739.1:0-94301 GCA_014899125.1 Orchestia grillus | reverse complement strand
TGGTGGTTAAACAAATATCTATCTATCTATCTATCTTACTACGCTTCACATTTGACTTCCAGAATGGTCTGGCTAATTGTGACCCTGTGTGCATCAAATTGCCGTTGGTTGTATTGATCTCCTCGAATTGTTTTTTTTGACCGCAACCACTTCTACAGCGCCTGTGTGTGGAGTTTCTGCATCAAGATGTTGAGATATATATCGCTGCACTCTTTCCACATGCCTGCAGGGCGATGCTTCATCGAGGTTTCTTTCAAAATTGTTTTTGCATTAGTCTTTTGTTTCACTGAAGTTACTGATATTTTGGTATGTTACTAAAATTTCGCTTGAATGAAATGTTACTAGATAGTTTACTCGTTACAAGTAACTAAATTTACTTTTTACTCTTCTTTAGTTTTTGGGGATTAACTCGTGTTTTTTTTTTCAAATACGTTCATACAGTTGTTTGAAAGTTACGAAATATATACTTCTATTATTTTTGTATTGAATATTTTTAATTTGAAAAGAGAATCGTCTAATAAGAAATACTTTAACTTGATATTAAGTTCTCTAATTTCCACTTTTTAGTGGTCAGTTACGGGAAAAAAACATAAATCTTGAGCAACCGAGTTTTGCACGGAATGTTTTTATGTAATTGGCCAATTTGAAGTGTTTGTGTCAGGGAAAAACTTTGCTAGACTGTTTCCTACTACTCGCCTGCTTTAGGCGGAAATTCCTGTCGAGCGCTTCTTCAATAATTAATAATTCTCTTAAGGTTGAAGGGAAATTAATGAAATTGTTCCAAATTCGATTGCAGTTCTTGTAGAACGAAAGTTTTGGCTTGTGGATAACTCTGTTCATCCTCACCTCCCTTCAATATATCCTACGTGATCCCGGACATTCCGATTAGCGAGTTACTTATCATAATAAATTTATTGAATTAACGTGAGGGAAACTTCATTTCCTTTCAAAGTTACACTTAAATTATCAATTCATTGATAACTAACTTTAAAATCTAGGATACCTTTGTTAAATTGCTTCTCCCTCACTTGCACTTTACGATTTATCGCAGAACGAAGTTCATACATATTTAAATCAAGAACATTTATCGTGAAAGGACGCGAATCAGGAGGATTTGCGTGTTTTCAGTTTGTTTTGCTTGACAACTACCCTAGCAAATAAGTTGTCTGGAAAGTCCTGTCAGTCGCGTTGTCATTGAAACAAAGTCACGTTGGCAGTGTCTTAGGTGCACCATGACATTCCTCTGAGATGATGCCCGCGCAGTTGAGGTTTGTGCGAGTGGCACTCCCGTGACGAGTGGAGAATGACCATGGAATCCCCAACGTTTATCTTGTGAAAAGCTACGTGAACTCGCTTTGTTCAAAACTCTCAACCATGAGTTTTATGGACATGGTCATGAGTCTTATAGTAACAATTCATCTCGCATGCATTTGTTGTTATATAGCTGTGCTTTAATTAATTTTTTACGTGTTGTCGGTTTGATAGAGATTCTTATATTTTTCCTATTTTGTGTGAAATTTCCGTCTCAACAAGACACGGAAGTTATTTTTCAGAGCATTATGAATAGAAGTTTTGGATATTTCATTGTGAAATATACGTGTCTTGATTTTTTCACGTGTCAGAGGTTGTTGAATTTGAGTGATTTTAGCTGCTCGCCTGGAAATGCGGCAACATCTTTAGCGTTTGTGTAGGTTTCTTATTATTATAACAAGACTTATCTTCTGCGGAAAAAAAAACGACGAAAGTGCTTTGTAGTTAATATTGTGCTATTTCATGCTATTCTTTCGTATTTGAACTGCCAGAAAAGTGTGAAATTTAGGTACTCTCTGTAATCTTTCTTTCCCAAAGTGTATTTGCATGGGATTTGTTAGTAACTTCTCATGAAATTCTATGTTATGGGTCGCGTGAAGTGTTGAGATGCGGCGGCGTGAGGCCGCTCTTGGTGTTGTTCAGGCCGATTTGTGCAACAAATTTCTGACGCTGTGCAATGACCACACTCCAATGGATCATTTTTATAGTAAGTTGTCATCAATTTGTGACGCAGTGCCTTTGATGCTTGCTGCTCTCCTGAACCGAGCCAAGGTACCCGCAAATCATTAGATTTTTGCAACCATGGAAGCTCGCATGGAACGCAACGCTTCCTTCACGGCGGCCCCATCCTTCCAGCCGCCGCCGCCGTCGCTCCAAGAGACTCGAAGGTGTCTCTCGGAAAGGTAACCGTCTTTCTATTTGCACGGCTCAGTATTATTTAGAAAAGATAAACCTGTCCCGTAGTACTCGCAATTACGCTTGCATTTATGTTTGGTTTAATTTTAATTTTGTTCCATTGCATTTTTTAATTTACCAAATGCCAAGAACTGTTCATACCTTAATACCTCGTGAAAGAATCATGAAGTCATGTGCGTCAAACCACGTGGGGTACAATGCTCCTCTTCTGCTTTTAGTTGGGCGGAAACGGTCCGTCTGACACGTGAGTCATGCGCGCCTCTGCCAGAGCGAGAGCTTCTCTCTGTCCCGAGAGTACCGCCGAAGTACGAGTACATCGCTGCTTCTGCCAGAGATGTGAGCTCTGGGCCCTGTGTTTTCTCCGATTTTTTCTCGCATCCGGTGGCTCATTTAGGTTATTTAGTGCATTTTGCACAGAAAATCTCGTCACGAGAATCAGATAGTGCTCTTATAGCTTATTTTTTTGTGGTTTTGGTATGACTAAGATAACTCGGCTATTAAGTTTTATATTGTCGTAAAAATACTCTTTCAATATAAAATGCGCATTGCTGACAGCAGTTACTGAGGTACTGCAATCGTACTCTATTACTGATGTCTCAAATCTCTGTCTTCAATTACTGTCCTTTGTGACTAAGCAGTGTGGTGCACAAATTCGTATGCTATGCTCGCTAAAAATTAAGTTCCCATGTTTTGTTAAGTCGTAATAGTAATTGACATTATTTGTATAAGTTCGCTCATGAAAATTTGAAAACAGGCCATTTATGAATCCGTGAACCGTTTTGTCTCATCAGTCATCTGTTAAAGAAGTGCTTTGAATGATGTTTTGTATCGTATTTCTAGAACTCGTGTTATTTCATAGTACGAGCAAGCGCAAATCAATTTGATAGTTTTATGTTAGTGAAAATCTATTATTTGGTTTTGAGTATCACGCCGATTTGTAATTTATGGTAGCCAGTGGTCATGTGTGACTGCAGCCGCTTTGCTTTAGCGTGCTCTCTTCTATTGAAGTGGAATTACGACTTTAGTGCGTGCGGGAACTTGCGCGTCGCTTTGGTGCTCCTCTTGTTCTTGTCTCTTGCAGATTTCATTGCAAAATTTTAATTATAGCACTTTTTAATGAAACATGTTGGCAATCCCGGTGTAATAGATTTCAAGGCGTCTGTCAGAATTCAAGAAGTACTAAAATGAGAGTTGTGGTGCAACAGCAGTTTGTAGTTTTAAGATCTGAAACAATTCGTTGTATGTCGTTGAAATTTTACCTTTGCGATATTCTTTCACTTATTTTTCGTGTGACATGACAAGCCCTGTTTCCTACTGTATTTCACGTATATTTTTTAATTGAAATTCCATCTCCCAAATTTGCTCTAATTTCAAATTTTGTTCCACCCTATTGCCTTACCGTCCAGAATAAATTCTTGAAAAACGTTAGGAATCTAATGACTCCCACGAACTAATCTTGGCGAAAGAGCTGCTTCTTGACCTTGTTCTTACAGGTAGTTTCGTTTCCTCTCCATTCCTGTCAACAAATTAATTGGAGCGCAACTGATCGCGCGCATTACGCTTTTTTGTGCTGAACGCCTACTTTGCGAGCAAGTGTTCTTTTTCTCTTGTTTATAGTTAGTACGCACTTTCGCCCAAACCTGCAGTGGAATGGATGCGCCATTCAAGTCTTCGTCTCGTAAATCAAATAGCGCTTTTTTAAGATCACAAATGTCCCGTATGTGTTCACAAATGTTTATGTCTACGTAAATCATCAGTTCAATAAAGTTTTAATTCCATCTTAATAGCTGAAGTAAATGTTCTATTGTAAAACTATTTACCGAGTTCCTTAGCTTAAATACTTACTTTAGTCGACAAAGCCCCTTGTACATTGCGCTCAAGTCTGTCTTCGAGTAAGTTTCAATGTCCGCATGTCTCGTATCTGGGGTGTTGACCAGCTCGCATGTACGTTAACAAGGTTCTGGTCTTCTCTCCTGAAGAATGGGGCGTCTCACCAACAGCAAGAGGCATAGCCTGCGTCTGTTGTAGACTCGGATACATTTATTTTCCTGAAATTTTTTTCTTCTCACTACTCCTAGACGTCATATTTTTATATTTCGCTGTGGATCATGAATTTAAACGTTATTGATACGCCAAACTCATGTATATCCTTAGATCTCTCACAAATATTATTCAAGCGTACGAGTTTTCCCTCGGTAAAGAAGACTGGCCTGGCCTCGCTTAGTTTCCATTTGATAACGCCGCGCTCTTATTCTCTTCGATAGAGTGGGGAATAAGTGAGCAAATTAGCCTTTTCATATTCGGCCACCTCCTTGAACTGAGAGGAAATACCAAGGCAGCCCACACCATCTCTCTATTCCCAATGGAGGTGTTGTGTCAAGCCTTTCTCTGGTTAGTGGTGTAAGCGGTGATAAATATTTGGAATCGCTTATTCATATTTCTATTACATTCTCTAAAAGTTAATTCTTTTATTGTCGTCATTCCGCGTATCAATAATAGCGAAATTATTGTTATTATTGCTTCATGTGTTGCCAACAATTTCCATGCACCTTCCTGGTACAGGGTAGCCCAAAAGTCAGGTACACTCCCTGACATCGGTAGCACTGATACGTTAACTAATATTTAGGACACAATTTGATGAAAGGGTACCTCACTTTTGGGTCACTCTGTATAATACGGCATCTTCCCTCACTATACACACCTACTGAGGTTTGAGCTATGATGTTGTTATTTAGTATTGTCATGATCGAGTCATGGGTTCGTATTTAGCAGTAGCTTCAAATTGTTTTTAGTCTCTGCTTCACGGCTCTTGTCTTCCATAAAAGGATCTACGAGCATTTAGTGTAGGTAGAATCAGGTGTAGAATTTTCCAGTTACAATCCTGAGCGTTCAACGATGCCTCAACTCCCATAAAACGTATAGTTGAGGGCAATTTGTTGTTGTTTCTTGAACTCTTATCTTCATTATTGTTAATCGTTTTGGTGCAGCTGATACATTATTATTTATTTAGATTTTTGTTCGCTTATTTACACTGCGAAAGACGTGTGCAAAGATTCTAATAAGATTTTTTGATTGCTCAAGTGAAGAAAGTTAAGTTTGCTCAGTGAAAACGTGAAGGAAATTGCTGAAATTCACTACGGATGCGGATAGCCTTTTTAGCAATGAGGTGAGAGTATGTGCAGCCTTGGTTCAAGGCAGGACTCGCTTGCACATACGGCTTAGTTTTCTTGCGTGAGTTCATTCATAGCCGAGCTGAGGACAGTTGCCAACTACATGCTAGCTCCCTCCTTCCCTCCTCTCTTACTCCACTACCCTTCTGTTTGTGTCGTTTATTCTCCTGGTCCTCCAGCTGCTGTTTTTTTACTGCCGCTAATCATCCTGTGCACCGCAGTTCAGATAGAACTTGTTGCACTCAGCTCGGGAGATTACTCACTAGGTAACTTGTGTTTCAACTTCGAAACGTTTCTTAATAAGATTTGGGTGTTGTTTTCTAGCTCTTTTCTGTCTGCATTATTTTTGTTTAGATTTTTCCTCCAAAATTATTTTAGAAGCCTCATTTTGGTATTATTATTATAATAAATAAATATATATATATATACATTATATTTTTATATCAGTGCACCTTGACCCTCATGCATTTTGGTTGTACAGCAATATTAAAATTATGAATTTTTCATCTCTTTAGGATTATTTTATTGATCAAACGTAAGCATTTTCTCGACACAGCTGTTGGTGCGATGGCTCTGGTAGCCCCACTCCTATATTTCCTCATGAGACGAACTTTTACTTTGGCCTTTTTGCTCACTCCTGAACTACTTCCTCGTTCGAGCGAACGCATTTCACATCTCGCGTTCGGTTTGAAGCGGAGCTTGGCTTTTATGAATGTGAATTTTTTAAATGTGCGTTATTTTTCAAGCGCTTTTTATTCATTGGAGAAGCGCGACGCTTCAGTGCGTGACCGCACTTGTCGAGGCTCTGGTGGGTGCAGTTAGTCTCTTCAGGTCTGGGGTCTGTGTTCTCGTGCCTTTTTTTGTCGCCAGTTGCCATTCTAAATTATTGTTTATTCGCGGGACATGTACGTACCACAGTTTAGGCTGAATGTGCTTCACTTCAAACTCCGTTTCCGTGCTAACAGGTATCAATGATCTTGTTACGTAATTCATTTATTAGTCTTTATAACGTCGTTGCGTAAGAGTATTTGTAATTTTGATTTATTATTTTTGTAGTAGCGCTTATGACCTCGTTACTTTACGAGGGTTTCGAATCATGGTTCATATTTTTTGTACTAGTATTGTAAATTTCATAACAGACTGGCATGCATGCGTTAGTTTTTTGATCCCGCGCGTCGGTTTCCCTCGGATTTCAAGTTCACAAAATGTGTCAAACTTGACGTTCGTGTTAAATTTATTCAGTGTGTTTACATCAAACTGATTAGGATTGACAGCAACTTTCGAGGTGCTTCAGTTTGTAGGAATATTATTTCAAATTAGCGGCTTTTTGCGACGTTAATTGGAAGTAAATAGATTTATTCATAAATTTAAAAACGAATATATTACGGTGTTGCTTTATCAGGCTAATTCTGCTTATTTATGACCATTTAACTAAAGGGTTTTAATAGGAAAGGTTCACCCGAAATGAAAGTGTTAACAATACGAAATAGCACTTTGTTATTGTTTTTACGAGGTACCTTACAGAAGTGAACAATCTTCTCGGCAAAATGTGCGAAGCGCGGTGCCGGTGTTGTGCATTCTTTCCCTCCCGTCTTCAGTGAAATTATTCTGCAGGTTCGGTTCTGAGTATCTTAACACTCTCTGAAAACATTTTAATTTCTTCTATACCTGAAGGTTGCATTCTTCAATCTTAACTCGGAACTGTAAACTTTTTTTGCGGGTATTTTCTGTGTTTTATTTTTTGTTTAGTAGTTCGAGGGTCTTCACTCAACCGCATTCTATACGTGTCTCCCTCATGATAGGAGAGCAGCGTTCGGTGCAACAGACTTACTGCGTATCTTAGATACTTCATGTCGACTTCATTCATGAGCTGAGTTGACAGGTGCCTACATTGGCGGGGGCTATTTACCTCACCTGTTTATGTCTCACTCGTCAGGAGGCAAACCCGTGATCAGTTTCTCTGACGTTTACGATGTTCCGTGTTGCGTTAACATGCTCAGAGCACGAGGTATCTAACTTTAAGAACCTATAAGTACGTCGAGTGAGCGTCTGCTCGGTCTCGACGCCACCGTCAAGCAGCAGCTACAGGCCCTGTATGATCGTGTGCCGCCGCTACCTGGCACCGGCCTCGAGTCGCTTGGCTTGGCCACGGTCTCTGCCGCTCTCGCGACTTTCTGTTGCCACCGTACCTATATGGCCGATGTCGAGTGGTAACTCTTCGTCTTCCGCTGTGCTCTTTTGCTTTGTTTCGTTTGTCCTCGGAGTGCTGATTGGCCTCGCATGCACTGCTCGGAAGTTTTTTGTGTTCAGTCTCCCCTCAGAATGGTTGCAGGCGTCGCGACCATCCTCTCATCTGTGCTGTCTGCGATCAGGTTACCATGCAGCGCTCTGGTAACTTGCCTCTCCACTTCCGCTCATCTGTATTGCCTACTCATTTGTCACTTGCTTCTTACTCTTCGCTTCTTTTGTAATATTCCATAGCTCTGCTACATTGTGCTACCAAATGAATTTTTTTTTTGTCAAATTTGGCTTTTCTTATCTCTTTGCTCTGAAATGCTCGCTCAGTAACCTACCTCCCACTTCCAGTTCTCCTACATTGAAGATATTTTTCTTCTTATTATATATGCTCGTTACTGATCTTTCCCCAACTTAACTGTCGTGAAAATTTCTCTTAATAAAGAAATCGAATATTTTGCTTTTCATCTCGGGGTTTTTCATTTTCGCGTTTAATCAGCCACAAATCCTTTTTAAAGTAGCACCTTCATTTATTCTTCATGTACTGTTAAAAATCAAAATTGTAATTCCAATCATTATTTTTGGTTAGTCATTGTTTCTCCTATTGACTAAGTTTGTGATGATCCTAACCTCGATTTTTTGCCCTCTATGGAGTTTTTGTGTTGAACCTATCGAAATTTAAATTACCGTGAAAAGATACTTCGAAGATCTATCACTTGAATCGCATTATTGTTTCTTCCTATTAGTAATCGTATGTAGCTGCCTTCAACTTACATGGTTGGATGCCCTCAAATCATGTTTCTCACTCGGGGGGCAATATTTGTAACGGTAACTTGCCTCGGGGCATTGGTCTTCTAATCTCCTACTTCTTTATCCTTCCTGTATAGTTAAGACAACGGTTTCTTGTTCCGAGTTTTCTTGGCTATTTTTTTGCTACTGCACTAGTGTGCCGTTTCCACGAAAGCCAGTGCTTCAGAGAATGCGATTCATTTCTGTATAAATGTTTACGGCTATACTGTCGCTCAAGTTTTTTGATGTTTCTCGTTCAATTCAAAGCTTCAAATAAAAACTGCTCAACTCCTCGAATTACTGTCTGCCTATCTATGCAGGATGGGCTACTAAAAAGTTTTTTTCAAATAGAACTCCGTTACCTAATGGCCATACAATTTTTTAAATGGTCTCATCTTCACCGCCATTCAACGTACTTTCGTCAGGTTAAACCATTCTTCATTTATAGGAATAGTTCATGAGCAGATGAACGATAAGTCGTTTTTTTCGCCATTAAGCGAATGCATTTCTCAATGCGCTAAAGAGGGAATTTGAATGACGATAAATACCTAGACATGCTCAATGGAGAAACGATTGCACAGATGCAGGCTGGCTACGAGCAAAGATTCGACAGAGTGCGGTGGGTGCAAGGCGGAGCTCCACGTCACAGAAATATTCGCGTGAAGAACACTCTAACGGAAGTTTTTGGGACTCAAGCAATTCCACATACACTTGCGGTAGAATGGCCACCTCACAGTCCCGATTTGACTCCGTGCGATATTTTTCTTTGGGGTCTTCTGAAAAATAATGTTTATAAAGCGCCTTCACACGACCTTGAAGAATTGCGTAATTCGATCATTCAAAATTTTAATGAACATAGAAACCATCCAGAAACTTTTAAAAAGTCAATGCTAGGAGTGAGACTCCAAGGTCTAAAGTGCCTCGAAAACAACGGTGGTTATTTGTTGCAGTGGAAACAGTATGTTCTTGTGTTTAAGTAAAAAGTATGAATTTTGATTGAAAAATTATCTCCATTTTTCTTTTTTATACAACACGCTTACTACATTTGTTAATTGAAAACATAGATTGTGTCTTGAGAATTGTCCTGGCGCAATAGCGAAAAAACGACTCAGTTATCGTTTATATGTTCATGAACTATATCAATGCCTATATATCAATTCAAAATAGTTCAACCTGATAAAAAAGTGCATTGGATGTCGGCGAAAATGAGACCATGTAGAAGTTTCTACAGCTATTAAATGCGTAGTTATAAGTATTTGAAATGAACTTTTTTTTTGTGGCCCATCCAGTACGGTCATAGGAACCTTAGGTTATGAATTCACTACTCGATTTCCGAGCTCACTTTCTCTGCACCATTCTAGGAGAAGCTGAAAGTTTCCCTTTTTGAAGCGCACGCGGTGCGAGTTGTTAGTCTGTAGTGTGGCGCGTGTCCGGGTTGAGCCAACGCAATTATATGTAATAATTTAGTGCGCGCAGATGCTGGAGCTGGTTACGGCAGCTCCTAGGCACGTTCATTGGGCCAGAGAGTTAGCGTACAGTTATGAACTCGCCTCTGTTCCCTCGGGCTCCTGCAGGCGTCTCTACGAGCGCCACCTTTGGCACTCGCATCTGTCTAGGGCTTTGGCCCGGCTTTCTTCTTGTGGGAAATTTCATATTTGCTTCTAATTATGGCTTAATGAGGTATAGTTTTCTTCCGAGACGAGCGAGTGAAACGTTTTTATATGGCCATGACTTTATTATGCGAAATGTTTTCTAGCACGATGCGTTCAATCTACTTTTTGACAAAATAAAGATGCGTTTTATTCTTATTCTGATGGTAGTTGAATATTAACACATTTTCTTGTGCCTAATTGATCGTAGGACCGTTTTGTTTTTTAAGTATGATTCATTTATATACGCGATCTTCACTTGAATGTTTCTGCAATGTGTCATTCATAATCAACTCTTATTTCAACCTTGGTGCATCTAGTGATATTCAGAAAAAACGATCTATTTCTTACAAATATTGGACTTTCGTCTAATTTATGGACGAGTGCTTGCGTTGCTTGTTTCTGCTGCTGACCGCCTTTTGGCAGCTCAAGGTTTTGATTGGGCCGCTGCCTGCTCGCTTTGTAGGTGGCATGAATTGTTCGTTCTCTGTGACGTAGTGGCAGCGTTTGACCTGCGTTCCCTGTAACAGTGGCAGAGTTTGACTTGCGTTCCCTGTGACGTAGTGACAGCGTTTGACTTGCGGTCCCTGTGACGTAGTGACACCGTTTGACTTGCGGTCCCTGTGACGTAGTGACACCGTTTGACTTGCGATCCCAGTGACGTAGTGACAGCGTTTGACTTGACGTCCCTGTGACGTAGCGACAGCGTTTGACTTGCGATCCTTGTGACCTAGTGACAGCGTTTGACTTGCGGTCCCTGTGACGTAGCGACAGCATTTGACTTGCGGTCCCTGTGACAAAGTGGCAGCGTTTGACTTGCGGTTCTTGTGACATAGTGGCAGCATTTGAGTGAACGCACGTCAAACTTCGGATCGAGCAAATGATGACAGGCACGGTCATAATGAACAGCCATAAATCTCGTTTTTGCAAACAAACCGCGTTAGTCTTGGATCTACTGTTTCTTCCTTCAGTAGCCGGGTGCAACTTTGTGAACGAAGTACTGTAAATACGTTCGTACTGTTCTACATATTGTGGGCCACTTTAATTTCGTACTTTTCTCGAATTATTGTAAGTTATTAGATAAAGCTAAATCCGAAAATGACAGGGATCCTTACAGCGACTGTATAATGCAGATTTTCAACTTTGCGTTTAAATAGTAGTTTTTTAAATGTCCTCTCCTGAACAGGAATAACTGATTTGGGTGCTTCGAAGTGACGGTGGCGTTAATTGTTCGTAGTGTGTTGAGAATTGCTTATAATACCATGGACCACTTGAACGTTTTTTATCTACGAATTAACTATGCATTACTTTCATTTGTTATTTTCAAGGCGTACAATTCCGAAATGATTGTTTTGACAGGAAAGCCCCGGACTGACGGACGTCCACTATAATTGTGTTTCTTCATTTCATGTTCAATGATGCTGAAGTGGTGTGAAGTTATTGAGTGCCCAGCTCCGTCTCTACGTGAAATTTCCTCGTGTCTTCGAGTGGAAGATTTGACTCGTGTTTCTCAAACGGGTTTTTGGAAAGGCACAAGAAATATGATCTTTACTATCATTTGTCCTGAGAGTGAGTTTCCTGAACTCGGATACCTTTGCGTCGGTTTCATTCAAATCTAGTTTCCACTGTAAAAAATTGTTACTCAAATTTGACTTGGTAAAAGTAATCAGATTCTGTGAAGTTCTCTATCCAAAGGCTACGATTTCTTAAACATGTGGTCTATGTAATGGACCAGTAGTGTACCAATCAACCAGTGTCGTGTAATGGTTTACTTGTGCGCCAACACTCATTTTATTTTCGCTGACAGAAAACCTTCATAGTTGAATTACTTAAATATTTAGATATCATTAATGCGAGTAGAGAGGGAAAACAAAAATGGTGCAAGCATGCCTAACTTCAAGACAAGACATTGTCGCCGCATTCAAATTCGATGCCTTACGTGGAACAACCCAACTAGAAACAATCATCCATAGGGAACGTGTTGAAACTCATGCGAGCTTGTCAATCACTGACGAATGCACGTCTGTAGTGTTACGCTGAGTAACGTGAGTGTTGTTTCCGGTAATTGAGTTTTGTATCCTAACTCCTTGTATTACAAAACAATGGAAGGTATCTATTATTCCACTGAAACCTTGCTTTTGTGTTCTGGTGGTATTGTGTTGAAGAAGGGCCACTTTGAACATTCATTGCCTAGACCACAAAAGGAAAGCTATAGCGTTAAATTTTATATTTTTGTTCAATTGGAATGAACTGGAAATAAAGGGTTTTAACCCAGAAAAAAAGAAAAAAGTGATTATCGTTACTTAGTTCTATTTCACTGCTGGCATTCGGTCCTTCACGTCAGCCGCGCGCTGACAATTGTCTCCCTCCACGCAGACTTTGCGTACTGCGTGAGCTGTGAACTGATCGGTATCTCGGTAGAAATTACGATCACCATTAACGGAAACAGCCTTGGCACAGCCTTATGCTTTTGTAGGGTAAAATCGTGTCTTTTGATAATGTACTTGCTTAACTTACCACAAGTACAACATGTTTAATAATGTCGCAGAAGTTACGCTATTTCTTGTTTTGTATGCACCGTTATTGATGCATTCATGTCATCATTATTTTTGTGTGCTTTATCTAATGAATTATCTTTCGGCGATTGAAAGCGTTGAAGATATTCATGCTTCAAACGATTGCTGTAAAAACTACACGACTAATTTTAGGCTCCGTTTAAATTCTTAGAGCTGTCTTTTAGGTTAGTTCCTCGTTAGCCTTTGTTTGGGTTAAGCGGCGCCGCCATTTGATCTCCCAATTCCTTATTAGCTCCTCCCTGTTCTTATAACCTCGAAATGTGTGCGTGCATTGTATTCTAACTAGTGCTCTTCGGCCTTGCATGCCTGTGTGCCTTATTGCCATTAGGAAATATTTATTGCTGAATCGTTTGGTTCATCTTAACCGGGTTGAATTCAAATTTGCACTTGTGTAGTGACATTGCAAAAATTATGATATAATTTTATGGTGCACGTGATCATGGTTTTAGCTGGTTTGTTCGGCTGTAATGAGCGCATTGTTGTAATGTTTCCAGCTGTGTTAAAAGATTACAACTAAACTCTGAGGACAACGTGAATTTGAAATTGAATTGCCGTATTCATCCACTCATTCATTCATTTTGAAATGCAAATTCCTGTTCACGTATACTAGTTTGTTAATAAAATTTGTATATTACTTTGCATTTTTATTGTCGGACTGTGCAGTATCATTAGCATGCATTTAAGATGTATTTAATTATTTTAAGCATCGTTCAAGTGTTTTAGACATTCGAAGTATGACTAATTTTGGCTTGTGTAAAATACGAGAAAAGGGCTGTTGAAATTTTACTCCGCGAACCCTATGGTATTTTCGCTGTTACCAACTATTTACATCAGCTGCTCGATGACTTATATTCCGTCATGTTTATTTGGAATTACTACTTCGCTTAAATAATACATGTGATTTTATAGTATCGAATTAATAGCAGTGTGGATAACCGTCGGAAACTGGAAAATTTCCAGCTTTAGCACTAGATTTTAAAATTGATGCGTGCCCCTCTCACGCTTCAATTTTGCTACCCCTGTCCTTTAGCTGCACCCAAACGTCTACGATAAAGCCATACTCTCCCCTTTATATCTTCTGTCCTCAGCACTGTTATTCTAGCGCTGAAGTACACCTAGGTTTCATGCTGTTTGACGATTCCAAAAAAAACATCAAAGGAGCTAGCTCCGACATTTGATCCGCTGAGCTAAAACAAGTTGACGCTGTGTGGAGTGGATTGTAATAGCTGTGCTGAGAGTGTTGAGTGCAAAGCTACGGTCTTACACGAAACTCGGTATAAAGGCGAGCTAAGTCATTCAGTGGAGGTTAAAGTGTTCCTTTTATTCGGCAAATGTTATGGAAGTGAGTTGGCGTAAACACGTGGTGTGTTGAAAATTAATAAAAGATTAACGTTAGCTCAATGCATTCTCCAAATTTAGCGTTGTTAATTCGATGCATAGTATCTAGTATTGCACTGAAATTTTATGATACGCAAATATCTAAATGAATGTTCTAAGTGCGTGATTGACTGAAGGTCTTTTCAAATGAACTGTGAACGTGCCAGTAGCAAAGTCATATCTGAGATGGCTACTGCTTGTTTCTATGTAGCTTCAAAACACTTCCATAATGGACAAAATTAATTAATATCGATTCTAGTTCATGCCTTTTGCTTTGTTAATGGTAAATGAAGCTGTAGGTTCCCCATAGTACAAATACACGGCAAATACTTTCATGCTAAAGCACTCAGTTATCCGGCTCCATCGTCGGTAACCCACAAAATGATCACGGGATGCAAAAATACAATGTTGCATCAAAAATATAGCGTTGCAATGCTATCGTATTCGTGGTAGTAATACTCAATATTGCATTGCAGGTAATAATAACCTATATTACAATACTGGTAATAATACCCTATATTACAATGCTGGTAATAACACCCTATATTACCATGCTGGTAACAATGCCCTATATTACAATACTTGCAATGATACCATCTATTACAATACTGGCAATAATACCATGTATTATAATGCTGGTAATAACGCCCTATATTACAGTGCTGGTAATAATAGTAATTGTCTTGCTCAGCGATTTCCAGGGGCAGTTCTATCCTTCTAGTGTACTACATATACTATGCATGGGACCGCGACCATTAATGTTTTGTTTTCGTTGGTTTCTGCTGGGGCTCTTACACCGAAATATGGGGGCATCGATGATATCCTATCTTTTCTTATTCCAAGCTTATTCGCGAGGTACTCAGTTGATCCCACGTGCCTCTCAAAATTCTTGACAATAATCGATCGTATGTGTATATATCTGGCGTTACTTCTGAAATTTCCAACACTTTCTATCTCCGGTTGGAGGGTTGCGATTGGGTTGTTATATTTTACGTGTCATTTCAGCTCATTAATTTGCTTAAAGTGAACTTCGTCGCGCTGCAAACAGCGCGTGACGTTTTTCGTTTCTAAACTGCGTCTTTTCTCATGAAAGACATTTTACTTTTATCTTCTGTGCTTTGAACTTTCAAAGGACTGCTCTTCGCGTAGCAAAAACATGTTTTTCTATGTAGCTTCAAAGGAATTAGCAGAGATATTTTTCTGTACAATTTCAATTGGCACGTTGCTATGCGTCCCTGCAGTAGAATTGTAATAAAAAAAACCAATGAATCTTGCGATGTACATGAATACTGGTTAATTTTCAAATAAGTGTCGAAACTTTCAGTGTCAGGGCAAAATGTTTAATGCTTTATCGTTTTAAACAAAATTAGTTTTTTTTCAAGCATTTTAATTTATTAAAACCGGGGACCTTTCGTATCCCTTAAATTGCATCTTCCTGATATCCTTTTCGTCTCGACTTTCCGTTAGGTAATTTCTTGAATTAAGTATGTATTCATTGTTATTCAGAGATTAATGTTAGGAAATTTGATTTATAAATTATTCGAAAGCATTTGGTTTTAACGAGTTGAAACACAGCTATTTATGTTTTGATATTCCTATAATTGCGCAGAAAATTACTGTTCTTGCCTTAGTCATGTTGATTTTGCATTCTACACAATATTCTTCGTATTTTTGTCCACTGAAATGGACCTTACATGTGCTTGATGTGTGGTAAGTGTACTATAAGATTCTATTGTTGTACTATAAATATTCTGCGTGCTCTGATGTGACGTACTTCTTGCAGTGATGTGGACGTGGATTCGGGCCTCAAAGACAACGACTCCGGCAGTTCATCGAACTCGAATCTCTCTCTGAGGTGAGAAGCATCGCTCGTGCTGGGGCATTTATTAGCGTCAGATCTAGGTTTTTGCGTTCAGTTCTGTAACAGGGCTTCCTTATATTTTGCTCTTCTGTATTATGACCGTTTTAACCCTAGTCTGGGATTTATAGTTTCTTGAATCTATGCCCGCGATATTTGTACTTTTCAATTGCTGTATGGTCAGCTTGCTTCATCACGTTTATGAATTACCTCAAAGCAGCTCCACTGCAAAACGAACAAATAGCTCTCTCTGGCGCTTAAGATTATTAGCGTGAAGTGAACGTCTTAGTTTTAATATCTAATGACTGCTGTAAGCTGGAGGTGAGCAAGTGTGATAGGCCATAGGCAACAGGGTTAGGTTAGTTAGTTGTCTATCTTATGCTACGAGGACTAGCATTCCCAGGGGAGATATTGTTAGGTTACCTCAGCTTTAGCTAGGCCTTCGGGACTTTGATCTTTCGTGCCCACTTTACTTCTGTCTATTTTCATGCCTTCTTTACCGATGATTTTTATCTTTTCTTCCTCTTCTTAAGTTGCTGTTTCTATGTGCAGAGGGGATCTTGTGTGGGAACACACCTTGTGCATAGATTCCCCGTTCTAAGTCTGTACTTAATGGTCCCTTCTCTTTTTGTGCGAGATAGTCTGGATCACTGAAGTGCTGTTATTCTTACTACTGGTACTACTACTAATATGGGATACAGGATGTAAGTATGTAAGGCAATTACGAACAATGTTGTATATGATGCCCTTTGCGTGCTCCTACTTGTCTAGGCAGCCGAAACAGAAAGCGGACGTATCTTAATATTGCAATTGGGAAGGAATTGTTATTGACTCTACGTATCAATTACGAGTCGCGGCCTACGTGTGGCAAGGTTTAGATTGAACATTAAATGTCAAGGTGAAATCGTACAACTATGAAATAAATGATGTGATCCGTAGTAAAAATGGCATTCGTTTTGTTTTATGGTCATGAAAGCACTGCGAATGCATGCCTAATGTCGTGTTCTCCTCTGTAGCCAAAATCCGTTTCTTTGTGCCTCCGTTTTGAATGAATAATTTAACTCATTTCAATTCATCATTAACGCCTATTGTGTTCCTAAGTTTACTTTAACTAATGAGAGGAATTACATTTCGTATTCCAAGTCTGAATTACATATATCATATTGTAAATTTTTCATTTTAAAGTCATTCTCTAGCATCCGAGCTTCTTTTACGTGAGTCGCTTGTTACGTCGTGAGGTTTTGAAAATAGCCCGCTTCTACACTTTATTAAGCACCATTTATACGTCATTCATACTTCACGTTTGCATGTCTAGTAACTTACACGATTGCTTAGTGAACTCCTTTCAAAAATCTGCGGCAAAATAAAAATCTGGGTGTGTTGGGTGTGTTTACGATCACGTGGAAACTGGGTGTTTGTCTCGGCCGGATTACGTACCCGTTGTGAGATTCTAAACTGTGGAATAAGGAACTCATTCTCTGTTCCTGAGAATGGCTTATGTTTCCCGTCGCTACCTAAGAAGAATACCGAACATCATACACATGGCAGCGTTGTTGGTATGGTCTTCTTTACCTAAGACTCAATGTAGTTGTACTGATTCTTTAATGAGAAAGATGTGGACAGTCAAATGAGAACGACTCTATTTTACAGTTTGGACAGCCCGTCGTCGGAGCAAGTGTCGACCCGGGATGCTTCCCAGCTGCTGTGCCCTCAACTGAACAACGACTCTGACGTGGAGGCCGAGGCTGACCTACCGGACTGGTCGAGCAACGTGCCCTCAGACCAGCTCGCTGGCCTCCCTTCTAGGGAGAGGAAGCGTCAGGACACCATCAACGGTGAGGACTGGTATTCGGTGAGCAGGTTTACAAATATACATCAACGGTGAGGGCTGACGCACGACGAGGGAGGATTGATATTCTGTCATCGAGTTCTTGGAGATTATAACCGTCGTTCAAACATGCAGAGAGTGAAGTAACCCGGAAAGGACTTGAAAAGTGAATTACCCCCATAAGAATCAGTGGTTCAGTATTTTTCGTGGAAGGGCATTTGCTGGTACATTGTAAAAATAATTTGTACTTCCTGGAACTTGGGCAGTTTTTACACATGTTTGCATGTTGTTGCTTATTCGTATAAGTTCTTGTGAGGCTGCAAAATATTACGCAGATAACAGGTGCTCCATGAACCACTTAAAGGAAGTTTTACACGACGAGTAAAATTTTCATTTTTCCTTTGTCTCTTCTCGTGTCACATTCTCTAGTTTTGTGATCTGTGCTCTAAAAATCACTTTTCACCGATATTTTTAATAATTAACATGTGTTTAAATGTAGAATACAGGATGGAAATATGAATGGTCATTGGGGACAATGGTGTTAATGAGACCCTTAGCATGATTACGGGTTTGAATCTTTGTCATTTCGTTCTGAAGCTCATTCATCAACTCCATGTGTGAAATGAGCCGAAAGAGTGCTCTAATTAGGAAAGTGACTAGCCCAACTGATATTACTTTTTTTTACTCGTACTTTTTCTTCTACGATCTCTTCTTCGTTCTCAAAAGATCTCTATTCCCTAAACGTATGTATATATTTCCTCAGCTGTAGATAGAGCTTCGGGACTAAGATCTTTCGTGTCCACTTTGCTTTTTTCCATTTTTATGCCTTCTTTGCTGATTATTTTTTGTCTTTTCTTCTTCTTTCCTAACTTTCTATTTCTATGCGCAGGGAATCTTTCATAGGAACAAATCTGTGCATAGATTCCACGCTTTCTAAAATTCATACTAAATGGTCCCTTCTTTTTGTTCTCTTGAGATCGCCTTTGGTGTGGGTAGAGGTAGCTTTGAACTAATAAATAGAGATATATATTTCTTAATAACAAGAAGGGCTTCTCTGTCCGTCTTAGTTTCATAAAATATTGAGTGTCTTCATTTTATAACGATCATTCTGGTTTTAAATAAGTTTTTCGCTCGGTTTCTTCAATTTCATAATTATGGATTTCTTTATCCTCGTTGAAATGAATGATATTTACCAATTACGTTTACCAGTTCCATTTCTTTTTTGAACATATGTTTTGCTCTTTGAAGGTATATTTGTATACTGCCATTTTTTAATTAAGGTTTAGTTATTATTTGTTGTTTGATGTTGAATGCATTCACTTCATTTCTTTCGAAATTAATATTTTAAGCCTGAAATATTCCCATGATTCGTGCTTGTGTTAGTGCTCATTTCAATTATTTCATCGTGGTTTTTCCACGCTTTTGCTCTCGATTTTTCATTGCGTTTTAAGTTTGTATCATACCAGTATTTGTACCGGGTTATGAACTTTACTTCCTGTGGTTATAATCACTGGATCGCGACTTTGTGTGGCTCAATGAACGTCTACATTTTTTGAGTCACTGTTGATGAGAATTCTTTTTCTCATTATTTATTCGTTATATAATAAGTGTACGTTGAAGGCTAATGTTGCATAACGTTTCAATGGGATACTTAACATGAGCTGACATTCTTCGCACTGTTTCGTATAAAATACTACTTCGTATTACGATGGGTGGTTCACACTCTATTTCCTCTGTGATGGTACGACGATGGTATTCCTTGTCATTATCTTACTTTTTGCCGGCAAGGGGCTCAAGACGAGGTAGGATCAATCATACTGATCGCTGTAACACGGGGTCTCGTTTTGGCCTGCTCCGGTGAAGAGGCCAAGTCCAGCTGTAAAATTCACGGAGCATGTCTGATCTGGAGCTTTCACTGACTTAGTCTTGGATCACCAAAAGGGCTTGTAACAGATTCTCCTCTCTTATGCTTTGTAGCTCGCCGCGAGAGAAGGCCTTAGTGAATCCTAGATCATTGGAGCTGAGAAAATTTACTGGCGCTTACGCTTAATTCCTTGATCTTCAGTATTTAGTTCCCTTCTGTGTGTTTATGCTCACTCGATGACCTGCTTCTCTTATATTTACCTAAACTAATTTCCCTGAATCTTCGATGTAGACCAATTCGACGTCATGTCTTCATGTTGAGTGATCAGTTCATACACGAACAAACCGAGGTTTCTGCATTTTTTGTAAGAAAAAATTACGCATCGGTTTAGTATAATTTATCGTATTTTGTTGTTCTAAATGTCCAATTTGTAAAATAGAATCTCTTATCGTTTACCTTCATTTCGTTTGTTCTTAATAGCGGGCTTGTTGAAATTCAATCCCTATTCCCAACCGTGTCTACTCTGAATCTTTTGAATCAGCCTCTAGTTTCCAACTGTTTACAAAGAGTTAATTTTTTCGTTTATGTTACAACATATCCCATGCGATCATTCAATGATCTCCATATGTTTGCGGCTAGTCTTCTTGCTAGGCAATGCAGCTCTGCTAGAGCTATTATTTTAAAATCTTTCCATGACGCCCATGGAATGTGAACTTAAGCATATGCGTTGTCAATACATTCCACCCATTACCTGAGTGTTGTAACCGTAGCTAATCATTCATATAACTTTTTCCGATGCCACTCCTCTCGGTATACGGTAAAATTATCACACAAAGCAAATTATGTTAAGGTAAGGTTTCCCAAAACGACGTCTCTTAATATGACAAACTTGTTGAACGTAGAGGAATATAAATCAATATAACTTTTTTAACTGTGCATTTTCTGTTGCAGAACTGTTCCACACCGAGCAAACCCACGTGCGAATGCTGAAGGTGATGTACAGCCTCTTCTACAATCCCCTGATGAGCTCTGGCCTCCTAACGGACGAGCAGCTTAATTTGCTCTTCCCCAACCTCAACACAATGCTTGAAATTCATTCCAGCTTCAACAAAGCGATGAAGAAACGAAGAAGAGAACAGCCCCTCGTACAAACTATCGGCGATATTCTCACTGGCATGGTGAGTCCGAACAACTAAAAATCAACAAGAAAAAGACCCGGTTTACTCTTCGTTGATTGATGTTGAGTGAAACCGAGAAGTTTTAAGTTCTGTAAGATGTGCAGTGTGCCAGGTTGAGTTTAGTCATTGCTACAAGTATTGTAACTCGAAAATGCTGCTACTATTCAGGGGGATTTAAACTGTTCATGGTGAATACGTATTGATGTTAGCGTACCCACTACACTGAAACTTATATAATTGGATTTGGCCTTTAAAAAGGTGTTTCTTCACAAAAAAATTTAGTTTGATATGAAATATGATTTTAACAATGATTCCTATTGAGCGACGATTAGTATCCCCTTCATATATTTAAAAAAAACGCTTATTTTGGCTTAGCCCTGTTGACAAGTATTACATCCTAACCTGAAAGGCATGTAAATGGTTGAAGTTTTTGTTTTTATATATACGTAAGTTTTGTACTATTTCCCGAAGCGAGTGCGAAATTCGATGTAAAGTTTTAGGTAAAGAACACATGAGTTCTTTCAAAGTCACTATGGATATTGTTCTTCGGGAAATGTTGAGATACGAAATTGTACAACATCGGGAGGAAAATTCCGTCGATATATTTGTAAGAATGAGCAAATATGATCATAATTTACCCCGGTCAACTGTAATTCTGTTGTACGGGATTAGGAAAAAAGGGGATGAACCACTACCATCTCTCCAATATTGAGAAGGTAGCACCGTCACGTTTTCATACTTCTGTCCACTTTCTGTCGAGAGAAAGCAATCGAATTTCCGAATAAAAAGTGTAAATATATAAATGATTCAGAGCAACACGTGAGTTATATTAACTCTTAGGTATAACGTGTGTCCGAATAGCAATGAGCTGTAGGCTGAGATCTTAGAATAAACGATCTCATAGATACCCGTCAGCACGAATTACTAGTCCCATTAAATTTCACTATTTTTTCGATCAACTTCTGTGGGTTGGAGACGTTTATGTTACTGCCATGATCTTTTGTTTGATGACCATTTGATTCACCCTCTTTTCATACTTTCACCCTTTTATCTTACGTTTGCCCTCTTTTCCTATGTTTGCCCTCGTATCTTACGTATGCCCTCGTTTCTTACATTTGATGTATTTTGTGCAGTTTGAAGGTTCGCAGGGCGACACGTTCGAGCACGAGGCCGCGGTGTTTGTGCGTTCACAGAGCATCGGACTGGAAGGCCTCAAGCTGTCCAAGAAGAGGGACCAGAAACTGGCGTCCTTCTTGCAGGAGCGTGAGAACCATCCCTACTGCCGCCGCTTACAGCTCAAAGATATGCTGCCTGCTGGCTTCCAGAGGCTTTCCAAGGTAAAATTCTCCCCCTATCACGAAAGTCGTTGTCGCAATAGGTATTTCCGAGTGTCTTTCTTTGTAAGTTATTGATTTTTTGCTTTCGCTTGGAGGTTACAGAGTTTCGGCCGAAATTTGTCCAATACTTTGGTTAGGTTCTCGTTAATTCAACTATGCTGGTGGAGAAGTTTATTATTTAATTGAGTGACAACTTTAGGTGAATAGCATATGATAATGTTACGAATGAACTCCGTGAAATCGACGGGTTGGATAGTTACCTAGAAAAGTTTATATTTTTTTGAAGAAAAGCAAAACGGTGTTTGAGTTATCTTCAGGGTACTTCAGTGTATTCATCTTATTCTTATTTATTGGTTATCAATGAGTGTATGGTGCTCGTGATTTCAGTCTTAAGTCTTTGGCCGAGGTATCTATAACTATAAAATAATTTATATAAATACTTAGGTGCTCAAAATTCTAGATAATTATAGATACTTACGCAAAAAGGTTAGACTGAGTTGTCCTCCAGAAATGATGTGATACTTGTTTGTTGTTGTTGAGGTCAAGTTCCACTGCGTACGGTGCATTACTGGAAATTAAGTCAGAACAGATACTGAATATACAGAAAAGGGAAGAGCTGCGGTGGCTGAGGTAGGATAGAAGATGCATTTATCATGCAATTAGATGAATACGTGAAAGAGAAAGGTATACTCTGAAGATGAGCTTAAGACCGTGTTATATGATATCCAATTCATGTGAACGTGTACATAATTAGAGATGCACGAGAGCAGAAGCCTAGTTTTTCCCTAATTATCTTCTAGAGTGAATGGGGAGTCACGAGAGCTTACATAAATGTTTATGCTGATGATAATGAATTACATCAATACAAGGTAAAATAACGAAGAGAAAAGATTAATGCTTCCAAACAGTTGAATCTGGATAATTGTGCGAAAGGTAGATCTTTATATGAGCTAATGTGATGCAGGGGTTTAGAAATGAGGAATGAAAAGTAAAATATTGAAGAAGTGAGAAGCATTGCAAGTGGAACAACGTAAACTATTGAGTGAGAGAGGAGTCCCACTCATGAGGTGCGTTGGAGAAGAGTATCAAAGTGAAGGGGACTTGGTATGAGTGTGAAAAAAGATCTCTATGAATGTGGGATTCTGTCGACTATTTTGTACTGAGGGCTTTAAATGAATGTCGTGAAGTGTTGATGCTTGAAGAATTTTAGGTCATGAAAATGGGCAACAACGTCGTGTTAGAAAGTGGTCAAATAAGGAGAGCGAAAATGGTGGACTAACGGTAGACCGGCGTATAAGTTAATCGAGTGACATGATCAGTAGTTTAAGGAGTGACACCAATTAGAATAAGGTTGTCTTTCTTTTCTTGTCTCGGTATGAGAAAGCGAGAAAGTAGTAGTATTGATAGTAGTAGTAGTAGTAGTAGTAGTAGTAGTAGTAGTAGTAGCGGTGTAGATTGCAACGCTTCAGTAAGTGGGATCATGTTGCACCGCAACAGAAGGGACCATTCAGTACGGACTGTAGAAAATGGGGAATCTATGCACTAAGAGTGTTCCCACAGAGGGTTTCCTGCGCATCGGTACAACAATTTGAGAAGGAAGAAGAAAAGACAAGACAAAAAAGATGGCGATGAAGGTATGAAAATGAAAGGACGTAAAGTGGGCACGAAAGACAGAAGTCTGGAAGGCCTATCTTCATTTGAGGTAGCCCTGCAGTCCCTGGGATCGCCAGTCCCCTTAGGAAACAATAGACATACCCCGCGAGACCCCGTGAGAAAGTGTACCGAGAAGAGAACCATACTAAAGATTAGCAATTGTATATCAGCGCGATTGGAAAAACCCTGCAGAAAATTGAGATAACTGTTTTTTTTTTATTAAAATAGCTACGCTTAACAGGAGTATCTGCGTTAAGCCCCGTCTACACTATCAAACTCTCCATCAATCACGAACACACCAAAACGCAAGCACAAACTTTCCTGAATCGTGTCCAGACTGTGCATTCGGCCGCATGAAGTTGTACGAGTGCAGAATGTAAACTAACTACACTGCTCCTTGAATACGTGTATAGAGTTGATATATGATAGTGTTTTAATGTTATTTCTTGGCAGATGGTAGTCATGTAGGTGGTATTTTTTTAATAAGTAATGAAGTTTTTACTCGTGTTTGAAAAATCTGAAGCTGTCGATCTTCTAACAATGTCATGCCGACAGGTTGCCGGCTACTATTTGTGCAGCTGACAGCCACTATTCGTGCTAAATCAACTAATCCTCAATTTAAATAGACTCGTAGGACAATATTAAGCTATTATCAAATGAATAAATTAACAAAATAATCGTTTCCCATCAAATCAGCTATTAATTTGCACAATAACCACAGTAACAAGCGACTGTTCGCTGTTTCTACGAAAGTTCGTGTTCGGAGCATTCCAACACGGTAGAAAATACACACCAAAATCTGCCAGCGCGCGCGATGTGTTCGTGTTCGCGGAGAGTTCAAAAACACGAAATTCGCTTCAAAGATTGATAGTGTGGATGGGGCTTTACCGGTTGGGAGTACATTTTAAAGTTACGTACGATCGTCGACGCTTAGTACTCTGCTTTCATTTTTTGCTTACGAACCTTGAGCTAGCAGTCAAGTCAATGTATGTACTACCTGATGATATTTTACTCAAACTGTGAGTTATTAATGTTATTAAAAATTTGGATTCTGCTACCCCCTGTAGAAAATAGATCGAGTCCTGGCTTCAATTTTAGTTTTGCAATACAGGCTTGCCGGACCCTGAGGGCGCATCGGCCATAATCAATAGGGTTAGGTTTGTCTACCTGATGCTATGGGCAGAAGCGTTCCCAGGAGGCACTGTTGGGTTTCTTCTGCTTTAGCTACGCATCAGGCACATTTATCTTTGCTTCTTTTCAGTTTCATGCCTTCTTCGCTGGTTATTTTTATCTTCTTCTTCCTTCTTAACTTACTTTTTCTATGCGCAGTGAATCTTGTATGGGAACATACCTATACATAGATTCTACGGTTTCTAAAGTCGATTAAATGTCACTCTTTTCGCTGTCTTAAGATCACATTTCATGAGGATAAGGAGCTTCAATTTAAAGTAACTCAATAATCTCATCTAATTCAAACTAGCCGGATGGATCTGGCTCTGATTCCATCAGCGATCATTGTCAGAACACGTAGAGTATAACGTAGATGTTTGCTAGATTAATTTGTTCGATTCTGTGCACTTTCGATGTGAACTTCGGTTACTTGGATAACACCGACTTGGAAACGTTTTCTCCTACAGTGAATATCCTCAGCGTACTCGAGAAATATCACAGCACTTGGTACACGCAGTTTAATGACTGGCTGTTAATGACGTCTTCAGTTGAAAAAAGAGTAGAGCTCGATTTAGCTTCATGATTAAATGTTACGCCATGAATTTATTTCCGTTTGCACTTAGATTCTACATATTTTTAATGGATTTAGCTAAAGGCCTAGAATAATAATGCGCCGCGAATTTTCTGAAGAATTTCTCCAAATATTTGTTCTGTGTCACCCTCTTCATTTCCTCGTATCTTAGAACGTTCTTGCGCTTGCCTTCCAGTACCCGTTGCTGCTGGAATCGCTCTTGGGGTACACAGACCTGGACAAGTACCCGGAGGAGTACGAACAGATAAGCAGATGCTTGGTTCGAGCAAAAGAAATTCTAGCGTCTGTGAACGCAGCTGTCAGGGAAGAGGAGAACCACCAGCGCCTCATTGAAATTCAAAGGAGACTCGACCAGAGCAATTTGGCCAAGAACAAGCACGGCCATATGTCTGGTGTTAAAGAGGTGAGTTTCAGTATGTCTAGTACTACTTTGGGGACGATGTTTGGGCTAAGTCTCAGTATTCCTAGTACCAGTGTATGACCAATGTTTTTGGGTGCTTCTCAGTATACGTAGTTTGACCTTAGTGTCGATGTTATCGGGATATGTTTCAGTATTGCTTGTACTAATTTGTGTGCTATACTATGGGGGTGAGTCGTAGCATTCCATGTCTGAAGGCGAGAGCTGCTGCGAGAGTGAATTTCTGCCTACGGGCATGTGATGGAAGTTGGGGAATTAAGCTCAAAATGGAAATAGTGGTTTCATCTTCCGTTAAGAAAATCGCTGATACTTTTTATTCTTCTTGTTTTCTCCAATGATAAAATTGCTTTGTGTTTTCACTTTACTTTATTAAGGTATTTTTGCATTTTGGACGCTGATTAGATTAGGAATACTTGTATATTAACGTTAGTTTGAATGATTACTTAAAGTTCTTCTCCGCCGCGTTTAAACCATTCAACTCACCTATCCAATACATTTTGGAATGAAGCAGATAGGTTTTCAGTTTAGGTACATAAATATGTTCATTCAAGTTCTTTAGTGATCACCGGCCACGTTTTGTTTTCAGTTTTTTGTTCACTTGAGTGCTGTGTTGATTGACGTCAAATAGTTAACTAGTATTTTCATAATCTTAAAAACATTTCTTTGCTGTCTATTGAGCAATTTATTATAAGATTCGTGGCTAGGTAGAGAGAGGGAAGTTTCGAACCAAAAACTCTCATACTGGCGAAAACTCAGGGTAAAAACCACGAGTTGATCTGCCTGCCGGACTTGAAAGAGACAATATAAGTACACTCCTTATCAAGAATCAGTTGTGAAGTCTCAAAATTTAATATAAAATGCGTGTGCTTGCGTTATAACCTAAATTATGGTAAAAAATGAAAGGCTCAAATAAAAATGTATTATTCTAGCGTGTCGTTTACCTGGAAAAATATTGATTTTACTTTTTATTAGTAGCAGATTCCGGAAAGTTAGGATATGAAGAAGACTTTTTTCTGGTGTAATGAGCGGGCAACGTGTTCATCTAACGATTATTTTCTTCGTCTTGCTCCTTTCAGAACTTGGACCTCACGAAGCACCGACTCATATACGAAGGGCCCCTCACATGGCGGTTATCAAAGGGCCAGAAGAACCTGGACCTCCACGTGCTCGTGCTCGAGCAGTTTATTGTCCTCTTACAAAAGGAGTCCGACAAATATATACTGAAGAATTATTCCCTCAACAAAAATATTAAAGAAGATTCATCGCACTCTCCTATTATCAAATTTGGACCTCAATTCCTGTTCAGAGCGGTTGCGACTGGTGAGTTCTTAGTGATGGCGAATATCTGTTTGATGTACAGAATGTCGCACAAATGTGTTGCCACAGCTTTGAATCATTCATTGTTTTTTAAATGTCGTGTGAATTGTTTGTCATATCTATGGCGAACATCGTTGACGTATTAATATGCCACTTAACGTTACGATATATGATATGATATTCAATTGTACGATGTTCAATAAATTCTTTTTGGTCAAGCACTCTGTGGTAACACGTTTTTATGACACCCTGCTGATCCAAAAGTAGCAGTGAATTTATTTTATTTTCAATTAAGTAATTAACAGCACTGGGTGTATCAATAACTTTCATTTCAGAAATTCTAGTGTTCGTTGTGTTCAGGACTAATGTTTCGGAAAAGAAATAACTTGAAGTAACATTCGATATCATTCATTCTCACATAAATGTCTTATAAACGTTGACTTCTACGTATGTAAAATCAAAAGATGTGCTTATAATGTTGATGCCTTAAGTAGTTAATGAATGACTTTGTAATGTACATATATGCTGGTAAGAGTAGGACATACTGTGTAGTCGATTTAGTTTTTATATCCTTCGTATATACGGTGTTCTTTATCGTGGATTTTATCTTTTCGTACGTTATTTCATTTTATGCAGTAATATTAAGCTGTATATTTCCAGTTTCGAAGTTGACATCTATTACGTGTGTTATATATTGCTTCATGTTTTCTAAGTTTCTATTTGTGTTGTGCACATCAGACAATTGCGCGTTTTTCATCGTGACGACCCAGTGTGGACCTGCCCAAATCTACGAGCTCGTCACGTCCTCGCCAAACGACCGCAAAGTGTGAGTACTCGTGAGCCTTCTTTTGTTTTATTTGGGGTGCCGCGCTGTGCTACGCAGCTCGCTGCCGCGCTCAAGTGGGCTAAACTTCTGAATAAGGAATGCTCGAGCTCGGTCTCTTACTCTAAAGCCCTCGTGGTGTAGAAACTGTGTTCTCCCAAATGTTGTATAGTTGTGGTCCTTAAAATTTGAGATTTTCATAATTCCTTATCTACAAGGGCAGAGAAATTGATGCGACCTCTCTTGTAGCTTTAATGTCGCAATGAAATTTCATACTCTATTTTGGTTTGCCTTTTAGAAGGGAAAATGACCGATGTTCAAAGCTCTTTCAACGAATCAATCAGTTATGTTTCCCTTCAAGTCTTTCACAATTCTTCCTGTGTAAATTGAGTTAGAAAAACGTAGAAAGACCTGAAATTCAGTATCCTTTACTCGCCGAAGAGTTTTAACTAATTTATTTGTGACAGCATTGTCTACTTCAGAGGATGGAATATTTTGCAGCTTGCCAATTAAGAGGCTACGCCATCAGCCACGCAGGACATGCGCGAATTTATTGAAAAAATTTCATGCTCCGACTAAGGTTTTTCTCGCTGATTAAAGGGGCTGCGATACCTGAGTGGATTTGTTTGGAGAAGAAAGATTCCTTTAAAGTTCTGTTGAAGCGGATTTCTCCCGTCGCTCACTATACATACTTCTTCTGCACAAAACTCTGACTCGATGAACAGGTAAGTTAACAGAAATCTACGTACGTGCATTTTTGAGTTGCTCTTCACGAGCATTGGAAGAAATCCAACGACACGTGTTCACCTTGTATTGTATTTTCAGTTTGATCTTAGCTTGTCATTCTGGTGTTACAGCGGTGCACTAATTTGATGCATTAGTATTGATAGACACAACTCAGTGACAATGAAATTTGATGATAGGGTAGTGGGAGTTTTGTATAAGGTAATTCACCGAGTTTCGTCCATTCTGCCGAACATTGAAAATTGCTTTACGCAAGTATAAATTCCAATATTACCAATGTAGGTTGGGCTCATGTTTCTTAGCGCTAAATGATCTGAAATCCTAATCGATTTGTTGGTCTTACTTTATGAAACCATGGCTTACCTTTGGTGAAGTACTGTCATTACAATTTTTTTCAATCCCCATACATACCTTGCACAGAAGGGATGTATGAAGAACTTCTTAATGTCTTCTCATATTAGCCTTTGAACATTATATTCACATGAAAATTCCCTTTCACAGCGTTGAGAGTCCATGACAAATATTAGCCACGCTTACTTCTCCGTTTGTAGGTTTCGGTGCGGTCGTGTGAATCTAGCGAGTTGCTCGACGTCCGCTCGTTACGCCGCGTGCTGACTTTTGGCTGCTCTCTTTCCTGGCGTTTTTTGACGTTCAAAGTTGCTGCTCTGCGCAAGCTGCTCTCTCGCTCAATTCCTGCTCGTAACTCGCAAAAACGGGCGACTTTGTTTTGAGTTTGTGAAATGAAAAACATACTTAGATTTTACCTAGGTAACTTAAGAAGTAATTTTACGGTACTAACGCTGTAAAGCCTGGTTAGAGTTTCGTTGGTTATTCTATATTAACCGCATAGTACGTTTAGAGCTTAAATGATTCGACTCGAATTAAAACTTTATACCAGATTCCGTGAGCTAAATACAAGAATCTTTATGGATAGCGATGAAGTCTTGTAACGTGCTGGCACCTGGGTCGAAATGTATCAAGATCTTTGGCCGGAAATTCCGTTTGTGCGTAAGTTCACTGACTGGTCCAGTGAGGAGAGGCGCGACTCCTGCTCTTTCAAAGAAATGCGAGAACTGGTTCCCTGACCGGCATTTATTCTACGCGCCTGCACGGACATCGCTTCGTAGTATTGGTGACTGAGCGCTGGAATTCGTTTGAATTCCGGAGGTGTTAAAACGATATCGAACCTGTTCAATGCTAACTCTTTCTTCGACATTGTTAGCGACCAAGATCATCAGCGCTCCTTCGTGTGCGTTGTTTTCCTGAGCAGTTTTTTCTTGGCATTTCACTTATTACTCATTACTCGTTAGAATTAGGCGTTTAAAAATTAAGAACGTATGTTTGCTATTTCTTTCAGCATACATTCAATTTCAGCATGATTAGATCACCTTTGGTACTGGGTTTTCTCGTGTGGGCGACGAGAAGGTGCGAGCCGTGCAGTTGCGTTAGCAGTGTCTTGTCTAAGGCTTGAAGTACTGTTTGCGTGCTCGAGAGAGACTACCCTCGCTATACCCGCTAATAAACTCGAGATGAACTTCAAGGACACCGAGTGTTCGCGTGTCACTGTGTGGCACGCTAGCATCCTTCTTTGGCCCACGCATATTTGTCCGAAGAATTACACCCCTTTTGTGAGGGCTCCTTGCCTGAGTTGTGCCCTGCAATGTCCGGGGCTGGCATCGGGATGGCTGGAGTGTTGCAAGCGCGGTCTCGTCCCACTTTCAGTTGGATCTTGATATATACCTCACTAGGCGCTCCAGTATGTAATACCCCAGTATTTTTTATGTTGGGAAAACGATTCGTAGACTAGAGTCAAAGTCAATCGAGTTCCCTTTTGTGAAGGGATTCTGTATGAAAATCTCAGCAGTGATTTTAAAGGTTTATTCGATTCAAATAGAATCGTGATTTGAACTCTTTGCTATTACTCACCGTTTGTGTCCGTGGGAGTTAGCGTGAATTAACTTGGCTTATTAATAGGCCAATGATTGTTTGTGACGGTTCGGTTTCAGATTCTGCTTGTCTGGCGAACAAGAAGAAACGAAGGGTGTGAAATTGTAGTTATCGCATTTTTATGACTACACTACTTATTGCATCTATTGCTCATGAAAAATAAAATGATGAACGCAAGTTCATGCTTTATGGCTCTGGTCAGTTCCAATACTCGTGGTCTACTGTACTACTTCAGGTGATGCAGCGTGCCCTGAATATTGTGTTCATGAGCACCACTGGCGGTGGTGATGGTGGTTTGTTTCTGCGATGCCTGGGAGGCGCCTGGCTTGCTTTAATGACTTGCATGATCACGCACGCGAGCGAAACTTGCTTTTTTCCTCAGTTTGCTAGAGTGTCGCTTCAAGCCCGTTACTGGATGCACTTCACCGCCCACGCGGATAAATTCTGAAAGATTGGGTGTTCAAGTATTTTATCTATGAATGTCGCGCCTAATTCATTCCAGTCAATTAATGAAGTCATCCAACGGTAGTTGTGTGTGGTGAACGAACACGTACTTTCATAATTAGTTATCAAAATTCACCGCTTGTTTTTGCACGATAGGTTTCATCGAATGATCACTTGCCGAACCCCCTATTGTGCGACCATTAGTGAACATTAACTTATATTTCTGCCGCTTGCCCCGCTCCATAACAGAACTTCATGTGTGAAAACCGCCTGTGCAGCCTGCATTGCCCTCACTGCGCAGGTGTGTGCACAGACAGCTAACAATCTGCGCCTGTCACCCAAATCTTGGTATTTGCCTTAGCGAAAGACTGTCCATGACCCGCCCGCCCGACGCTAAGTCGGACTGCACATGTCATCCCTGGCTCAAGTAGAATTACTGCTTTCTTGCGCGCTAAGCAGACACGGCGTCGCGAGTGCTCTTTTTTATTTTGCTAGAGGTATATGGAAGTCGTAAAAATTGTGAAATTTTGTTCTCCATTTTATGAGTGTCTGTTGATCTACAAAATCATTCGCATATGTTTCATTGAAAAAAGGGTTTTTGTTTCATTGAGCTCTAATTTCATTGAGGATTTTGCTCACATCGATTATTTATATATTTTTATTGTTATGTATTATTTTTTCTTTTTCTCTTACGAAGAAAATAGTCAATGGTGATGCTGTATAATTTAATTCAGTAAAGTAAGTATTTTATTTATTGAGCTGTACGCAAAATTTACCTATTATTGTATTGCTGGAATAATATTAATAATGTTTCTCGCAATATCGACTTAGTTTATTTTTTGTGGTTGTTGTTGTGTGTAAATTCCAACAAAAATTGATACAGTGATAAAGAGGCTTATCTTATTCTCGCATCACAATTCATTTTTATCAATTATAATCCGGCTTATCGTGTTTAGATTGAGTAAGTGTGCGTGATAAAGGTCCACTCTGTGTACTTTAATTAAGAAGCATCATCTCGCATCCTTTGAGCTAGCGTAATGCCCTTCACATGGGACAAAGATGGCTCTTAACTACCCTACTCCTCTGCCTTTGTTGCTGCACAGACATTACTGCGGCTTCACATGTTCTCGTTGTCTGCTTACAGTCTCCTGTGTTCTCACTCCTGGGACTTGTGTACACTGCATTGTCGCCTTGATGCTAGGCAAAATTCACGCTGCAGCCACCCTAGGGTGTCCTATGCTCCTCATGAGTGTCCCTCAGCGCTGTCGTTTAATCTCTTGGACAGGCAAGATGGTAGGCTGCGTTTATCTATCCTGTTTTTCTAAGTTTGTGCCGTGTATCACGGTATTAACGGTAGGCGATCGTGTTTTTGGGCCTTGTTTTTCTTCTTCCCACTCATCTTCAGTGTGATACGGCTTTGGTATTGAATCCTCAAATTGCTGTTTTTGGTTTATATTGTTTTTTTCAATGCTGTCGGCTTGTTTCAAGCTCTGCCGCATTTAGTACGATTTCTTCACTTCACTGAAGCTGCGGCGGAACTGTCGCGTATCCTCGAAATGGCGAAAGTGTTATCTGCTGCTATCATCCAAGCGAGAATCGGTTGCCGTACGACCGGTGACGCACGGCTCAGACACTCGCTGGTCCGCCGTCACACTGGTGTGCCTCGCAGTTGGTCAGCTGCTGCCGCTGCATCCGTGGTTACCCGCTCTGGCTTGGTGTGCGCTTGGTTGAGTGACGTGAAGACATTCAGTGCGACATGTGTAACGTTAACGGAAGTATTATTGTTGCCTTGTGACTCCGACTTGATGGAGATTGTTTTGATCTTGTTAGTTATATTTGAGGTAGTTGAATCTACTTCAAAAATGGATAAATGTTTTTAGTTGAGCGCTCTACAAAATGGGTCATTGTCGAAGTGTGCAATGTAACTTCATGGTGGTGCAGCAAGTGTATTTAAATTTATTTCATTATTTTAAGTTTTTGTTTTCGTTTCAGTATTCTCCTTTGCTATTCCGTGAACATACGTCTACAATTCACAAATTCTTAGACTAGTGACGTTGAAAGTAGTGTAGCGAGTACGTCGTTTTTATCGACAGTATTATTTTGACACTTTAGGTGTGAGGGATAATTACTGTGAAATATGCGTATAAATATTGAACTTGAGTTGTGTCAAAGTCGTTTTGAAAAATCCCTAGCGTGAAAGATAATCTTGAGTGTCGATAGTGAATTTTCATTGATGCTCGTAACTCTGTTCTGTGTATGTTCAAGTCACTCTACGTCGCCTTTGTTTAATATTCACCGGAAAGACTTTTACTTGTATGATTTGTCATGAAGGCATCAGGAACGGATGTGAAGCGATTCTTTGCGCTGAAGAAGTCTTATCGGACCCGCTGGGTGTGTTCTTGGTTGCCCGTCCATTGACTGTCGAGTGCTTCCGTTGGTGTATGCAAGGCTCACTGTTCTTCTGAGCATTCTATAACTAGAAGTATTCGTTCCAAAGTCCCGTGTTTCTCTATACATTTCATTTCTCTGGTTTCGTCAAAATTGCAGTCTTTGGTTACTAGGATAAGATGTATTACGTCTTGACACTAGTCTGCTCTGTGTGCGTTTTTCTCAGCTCGTCAAACCCAGCACTGGTTGTTCAGTAGGACTACTCATGTTTTACGCGTTTATGTTTATTACAAGTGTCTCCTCAGTGCGATTATTGAGAGGCCTGTGTGTGCGTTCACTCATTCAAGTTGCGCCCTCGACTCGTGAGCTGTTCAGTACAAGGGTCTTCATAGCCTTCACTGTAGAAGAAGTCGCTAATAGCTGCTCACAAGCGGAGTCGCCTTGTCCATGTTAATGACGGCTCTGTGGCGGCTGCTCGAAAGTGTTCAATCTTTCCGCCTAATATATTCCATTTGAACCCCTTTTCTATTTCACTTACCCAAAAAAATTTTGTTAATCTCTTTCACGCCGATATGATTCGAAGAACTTGGGTTTTTTATAATGTGATGTTTGTACAGTTTTTTCGTGTCAATTCGCTGCGTTATATATTGGTTTAGTAGCTAGAAAAATGAAGCGGGGACTCTGAAGTTAAGCTACAAAATTTGTAGAAATAACCCTATTCCTTCGTAAAGACAGACCGAACTTTATTGACTTTCAATCCTATGCCACCGAACGGAAAGAAAAAGAGAATTTTTACCCGTAGCAGAGATACATTAATTTCGGAACGTTTTGTGTTCCGTCTAGGCTGCCGGCAATGGAGTCACATTATATTAATTTACGAGGACCTTCTAAAAGCGCATCGCTTGTTTAGACTCCTATTTCTCGGCGAGTGACGGAAAGGTTCTGGAGTCACACGCTAGGTACCTCTTCAGAAGCCCGACTTTAAGTATGATAGAAATGTTTGTCAAAAATATACGTGAGAGGAGTATCAATCTTGAAACGGGGTTGGAGTTCATTAATTAATGAAAGCCTCTTAAGACGTTGACGAACTAAGAACAATTGTACGGAAGTCATTGGTTTATTTCTCTTCAGAAAATTTTGCTATTGCTGAGCTTCTACGTAACTTTGCATACGTGATAGGTTCTTAGCGAGTGCACAAGTACCTTATCGTTCACCGGATATCGGTCGCTGAAGCGTCTGATCTATCAGCGAGCACGAAGTTCACCAGTGGAGGCCGTCAGCATAAGCTGCGTTTCGTCTAATGGTCACGTTGTAGGTCTACGGTGTTGCCATGGAGACGAGCATAACTGGGATTTGTGTCAAGTTTTAACTGTTATACTTTATTAGAATTTTGTGCTAATTTATATAAGCAGACCACTGTGATATTTTTTCTCTGTAAAGAATGACTACATATGTTAAACATGAATTATTTTCTATAAAAAACATATATTGACACTCAAACTAGTCTGGTTTTGTAAAAATTACATCGTCAGTGAATGTCATCTGAAACGGTAAAATACATAGTGTAAAGTACACAACAAAATTTTAGGGGAAAAAATGCACATTTCTAAAATAAGAAAACAAAGACTGAGAAAATTAAAAGGCTCCTACATAGTCAACCTCCGTGTAAAAAAATCTGAGCACATTTTGTTTTCTTATCTTAGAAATGTTCATTTTTAGATTTAGACACCGTTTTAGATGACATTCACTGACGATGTAATTTTACGAAACCAGACTGGTATGAGTGTCGATATATGTTTTTTATAACACCGATCGTGTTTCTTTTGATCAATTTCTTGAATTATTTTATTTTAGCAGCAGCAGCTATTGTTCTGAGTCTGGGAATGTACTAGTTTTTCCTCCCTATCGTAGTTAGTGATTTATCAGCATTCTCTGGCTTTCATTTAATGAGCCAGGTTACTGTTCTAGATCATGACATTGAGTGCCGTTGGGCATTATCATTCTTTCCCTTCTTCCCAGTGAAAAACATATCTTCTATGAGTACATAAGGACTTCTCAAAGAATAGTGCATGAATTAAAATCAGCCGTGTACCAACGCATAAATTCTTCAGTATTCTGCAGACATTCTACAAAAATCGTTATCTAAAGCGAGGTGAATGTCTTGTTGCCTATGTTTCGCTTTGAAACTTCAATTCCCTGTGAAAGAAGCCCTTGTATTTTATGCTTGAATGGTCTGCGCGTGCAGGACTGCTATAAATAGTGATATGGGCCTCCCTGCAAGGTTTGTTGCGTCTGAATCCCGTCGTTTTGCTGTTGCTCTTGTCAATTCTAGCGCTTGGCCACCATTGTATAGGGCTTCTCGTGCTTGTATTTGTAGATGTCGCTCTGCTCCGTAGCTCATTTGTGGAAGAGTTGGTTTTGTTTATGAGGTCCGTAAACAGTTTTGAGGGAAGGGAGACTCAGCTACCTTTGAACTCTCCTTCTAGCCCCTCATATACCGGCAGTAGGCCATTCCTGCATGAGAAAGCAACTTCAAGTGCGATAACTCTGCTATTTATGTTGTTAGTTGCATATGTTTTTCACGGTTTTGTTACTCGTCCATTTTGATAATAGTATCATCATAGTCATTTCGTTTATTGAATCCGTGTGTCTAGAAAAAAACACTTTTCGAATTGTGTTAGCTAATTTTTTAATCGTCATCGATCTGAGATCTGGCCATCGATCGCTGTTCCCATGGGTGGGTCCGTGCACTCCTTTCAGGGAAGAATACAGGGGGGAGGGGGTAACGGTACGCCCTCTCTCCCTATTATGTCACACTCTTCTGTTAATCATGAAAATTTCTCTAACTTCTTCATCCAGTCAACCACAAACTTATTATTTATCTCTGCATTGTTATTGTGAGCCTTTTATAAATTAAAAGTTACATTTTTAATATACTCTCTGGAGAATCTGACGTAAATCGTGCCTTCAAGTATTATATTTTTCTACCTTTTTCTTCAGTTGTTGGACTATCTCTTGTCTAATCTAAACGTTATCTTTTTCGTATGATTTTTTGGCACGGATCTACATGTGCTGCAAAATTTCACAGCATTGTTGAAGTAATTATTGAATTTTCTTGAATTGTTCCAAAAAGTATTTGCTCTTTTGATTTAATACACTCTTTATTTCGCTTCAATATCAATGAGTATTTTCACGATAACAATAGCTACTTTCAGCTGATTGAGTTTATCGGTTTAGTCTTTAACCAATCGTGCGTTTGCTCAAGGGTTTGATGATGGAGGCGAGCTTTGAATGCTCTGTTCACTTGTAATGAGGCCACTCACTATGGGTGGGATTTACATGCGCTCCTTTGACTTGCTGGTCTGTCCTGCAATGCACGTTGTGATGCCGCAATCCTGCCATGTGTACCCACGGAAAGAGGTATTCTAAGTTCTGTTAGCGCACAGCCTGTTCTTCAAGTTGACATTCGAACTCAATTTTGAGCATTTCTTGTTTCGGGTATGTCAATGATTGGGGCCGGGCATTTCTGATTCATTAGTTAGTGGTCAAATATCTCCAACGTTTGTTTTGCCTATCCAAACCTCATGATTTAATGTGGACTACTTATCTGATCCCATGAATGTTTTTGTTAATATATCATTGCTTCTCTCATGTTTAATGCTATCTTAGTCGTTGACGGTGATGGGCTTTAAAAGTTACCGTTCGCCCGAAGCTCCGTGTTATCTGCTGGTCACTGATAATTCTTTTGTCGTTCTCGTTCTGGTATTGCAAGGTCTGCGCTGATAGTTGTACGATTTACCTTAGGTGAACCGAGAATCTCGTCTTCTTCTGAGCTTTGTTTTCCGATTGCGTTATCAGCACGGAAAAGGAGATTGATAAAGTTACTCGGAACTGCCAGACGGGGTTCACTTGTGTGGTGTTGGTTTCACCTTACCGGAGCTTGGGTTAAGAGACGTCAATCGTTAAAAAATGTGCTGAGAAGTGATTGAAGTTTTCCGCCGGTTAATATAGCCTTAACACGTTGGCTGCGATATTATTTTCCTAGGGGCAAAACGACCCACCGGTGGCTCGTTTCGCAGTCAATGTGTTAAGTAAACTACTGGTTAAAGGGACCGTAGGCGTTAGGGAACTTTTTTCTATGGAACTCACCCTACGTAACTAGTGAAAAGAACGAATTTGGCTCTTGGAACTTTCTTTGATTCTCGAAAAATAAGTATGTAGGCATGCTACTCCTCCTAAAAAAAATTGCTCTAGAACGATGGGGCTGGTCGCAATTGATGCATTTCAATGTGAGGAACGAATTCAAAAGAAGAAAATTTGGAGAAATGAAAATATATTTTTTGCCGAATTTATTTCATTTTTCATTATTTTATTCCAACTTTTTTACACATAAATTTGCAGTAACTTCATAATTCGAAATTAATTTCTCTCTAAATTTTTTCTAATTCGATTTGGCTTCGAATGACCAAAGTTACATTATCCTACACCAAAAAAATCAAGAGTAGAGATTCAAAGTCAAAACAATACGTTTTTCAGGAACAAATAATTGCTAAAGGCTTCATTTTTATGGGGTTCCATACGAATTTCCTTCAAAAGACCATATGCAAATCTATATTCAAAATCAGTTTAGAGGGATACCGAGTTGATGTGACTGTTGCACGCCACATGAGTTGGGGAGGAGAGTATGAAGCGGGATCGTAGGCTGAGCTGCTGTGAGTCGAGCGTTAGCTTACTCCTTATTCATTTGCCCTTGTGCGGTGCAGCAGTCGAATAACGCACTTAGTTAGAACTGTTGTAAATAACTTTTATAATATGGTGGTGTACCGTTTGAGGGTTAAATATAAGTAACCATCAAAATCGTTTTTTTTTTCTCTTTCTTCACCCATAGCGCAGTCAGTTTTGCAGGTACAGTTTTCCAGTTGTGTGACGTTATGAAGCCACGCATCAAAAAACGTATTGCAATGAAAACTTTTTCGAAAATTTGAATAAAACCCTGTGGAACGACTTCTTGGATGTTACTTTTTGTTAGATACCTTACTGTTGCAGAGGGAGTCGACCTGTAAAGTGGGTGATAAGTAGCATATATGTAGATGAGAATATCTTTTATAACCAGTGTGTTGAGTAATTTCAGAAGAATTTTTTTCTGTTTTAAAGACCCACGGCAAAATCATACACATCTATGTAATAGAATTTGAAGATTCGAAAACAGGCGTTTTCACTTGCTTGAATAATAGTCAATCAAACGCCTTCTTTAATATCTTCCAGGGAAATGATTGTTTCAACTTGAGCTGAACAGGCGACTATATGGTTGCTAATTCAGTGTACCTAGAGAGCTGAATGCACGAGGCCGATGCTGCTGCAGGGCTTATGAGGTATGAAAGGCTGGGGTTTCCGGTCGACTGAGGCGAGGAGAGCGAACTCTTCCCCCACATGTGTGTTGAGTCAGTCAGTCTCTTGCGACTTCGTGCCGCGTGTCGTACATCTACATTCTTTGAGAGATGTTGCATCCTTAGGTCGCTCTCACGCGTGAAGTAATTTGTTTCCGCATCGCTGCGGACTTCTTCAAACGGTTAGAAATTTGCGTTATGTCAGGGTTTCTATCATAACAAAACGATGTCGCCCTCTGTTTTCTTGTCCACTCTTCTACTGTCTCACTTTCGTGGTCATGATAGATATCGTGACAACTAACTTATGGATGATCATAACCTGTTACCTTCTTAGAGCTCTTGCATTTGTTTGAAGTAAACTGTGGTTTGTGATTACCTATTTTTGCAGCATCAAAGTGTCCATGGGTGAGCGATTATAAAGGCAAGGTTGACTGTGCTGTAGGTATATTTAAAGAAAGATTAATTGGGGTTTTATTCTACAATGTGACCTCTGTTCAATTTGCCAACTATAATGTACATAAAATAAAAACGTAGCTACAGAGTCAAGTTAGTTTAAACTTTAAATGCGAGCCAGATACGCACATAAGCTCCTAGTGTAAACTGCTCTTTACTTGAATAATAAGTACCGGCACGAGCAGGCCGAACAGTGAACACTCCGCTGCGGAAGCGGGAGTGAAACTCAGTGAATCAATGACGCTCCTCAACCGACGCTGCTTCGGTTCTCCAACCACGCCATGGTGCTCTGAGTCATGCAAACGCTGCTGCTGCTGGTGCTGCGGCTTGTCTGTCGCAGCGCAGTTCGTTGCTGCTTTGGTCTGGTGCTTGCGTATCGCGCTTCATGATTTACAGGACTGTTGTGTACGGTTGCCAATTGCAATTTGTATTTCGTAATAAGTCCGCTCGAGAGGTCAACGTTTAACGCGCGAGTGAATTAATATCTTGGTGTGCATTTGCAGTTTACAAATACGGTTGAACTGTCTTTTATTGTATCGTAGATCCATGGTAATGTACATCTAATGATAGTTTTTGTATTTTTTTTCTATGCCATGGTATTTGTTGGCAGCTCGTAGATGTAATGTAACTACTAACAAGACAGGCCGTACAAGGTGAACATTTAAATTCAAGCTTTATGAACTATGTCAAGAAGATATTCAAGATATGTCGAAACAAATTCTCTTCTTTCATTGCATTATAACATACGACTTTTCCTCCTTATATCGTTGTTGAGGTAATTCTGAAATCAAGTTGTCGAATAAATCTAATTTGTGTACTGAGAATCTAATCCCGCAGTTATTTCCATTCCAACTCGAGTGGTCAAAAATTACTCTCATTTCGCGGTCCAATTTGTATTACAAGCTCACCTTTGGTGTTTAGAAGCAAGTTCGTTAAAAGGAAAGAGCACGCCTCTTGAAGGGCTTGTGTCAGTGTTGCATACGGTGAATGTTCCATGGTCTTTGGCTTTCACCTCTAGAACTTGGTTTTACGATTATGTCTTACATGCTATGTGAATTTCTTGTGAATGGATTGCTGTACGAGGCTTTGGGCTTTGATGGTTGGACTTCAGAAGGCTTTGGACTGCCAGAATGGGAAATTGGTTTCAACTCGTTTCATGCGATGCTTCGATCTAACGCAGTTAGGATTCCATGTATATGTGTGTGTGTCTGTGTTCTTGAATAGATGCTGAAATAAGTGAGCGAAAGATTTGTTGTGCTTTTTAGGTCCTTAGTTCAGTGGTATTTAACCTGTTTGCTCGTTGTTTTGCAGAGGATACCGTACAATTGAGAGCACAAGAACTTGTTGTTGTGGTCAGTTTCCAAGCTCGTCAGTTTGTAAATTAAGTTCAAGACACTGAGCGGTCTCTAGTTCGCCTCCAGACTACAAGTGTGGAGGTGGAGCGGGAGTGATTGTACAGTGTCGGTCGGAGGTGGTGCTGCTAGTTCTCATGGAGGGGTCTGCCTGTGTAGTGGAGCTGCGTTACTAGATACATCTTTTTTACTGCTAGCTAGTGAGTTAGAGTAGTGACGTGCGGGCGGTGTGGTGTGGAGGACGTGCCTGTTTGTCTGTCTAACGCACTCGCACGCCTCAGCTGTTCCTGTATTGTTTTGAATCGCATCACAACTTGGGTTGGAAAAATACGTTGTGACATGTTTTTGTGGTCGAGCCGGTTGTCTACTTGAACCGTGTTTTTTGTTCAGTTATTCTTATACAATCTCTCACGTTGTCATGTGTTCAATACTCTGGTTGCCGGCGTGCAAGAGACCGAGCTGAGTATGTGTCTTGTGTTGCAATATTGCCACGTTTGAGTCACACTTTTCTCCACTTGCTCTAGACTGTAACGATAATGTTATAGTTATTCGGCCATGGTGATTTACATTATTTCAGGATATTTTAAATCCTAGCTGTTTAATTTTTCTTCATTATTGCACGACTTGTCGCGTTAAGTATTGGGTGGATGAATATCAGCGTCAATGGTCAGTCTGAAACAGAATCGTGAGCCGCCCATTCGTTACACCACCTTACGCTCTCTCTCGTCTCGTGCCACACAGTACTAGTGGGCGTGCGCGATGTGATCTGCTCTGCAGTATCTCTGCTTTCTCACTTGACAGTTGGTGCGCGTCATATGCACCGGCGCTGTTATCTTTCGGTACTGGGCAGAGTAATATTTTATTTATGCTCATTTATTTATGCATTCTATTTATTATGCTCATAAAATTCTGGTTATCAACTTATCTCTCTGCCCTAATTCTGGAGCTAGGCCAGCGGTTCAGTTACCCATAAGAATTTTGACTGATAGTAATAGCAATGAATGTTAATTAGCCCGCATTGCCTTCATGATGAAAGAAAATCCTAGCGTATTATGGTAATCCCCTGCAACGTGATGTTGACTTCTCTCTTTATTTGATGTTTATAAGTTCAGAGTAGTAGTGTAGTCTATAGCGGATTCATTAGTAGTAACGAAGATTTCGTTCGTTCCAAATTTTTTTTATGCTCTGTGATTCTCAGAGGCAATTTAAAAAAAACATACCTGCACTCGGAAGCAACTGAACTGCGTTCCAAGTTCAATCAGAGGAAAGGGGCTTCATGGAAAGAATTCATTTTGTATTGTTTGACTCTTGATCCTATTGTGGTATTCCTATTGGACTGACTTTTAATTAGTTCACTCGCTTTGACGTCTTTGTGTGAGCTGTGATTGGATATCGTTTACGTATTTTGTAGTGTTGCTAGTCCTGTTAGCTAGGTTTCAATGCGGTTTTCTAGTAATAATTGTGCTGGCTATAAACTGAGATCATTATTTGTCGGATGGAGAGGAGCCTCAAGTGTTCTCTGTGTGTTCATGTTCGATAACTTCAGAAACACCTGCCGAGGTCTGATACCGTAAACTAGTCTTACAACAAGTGCCAAGTGTTCCAGGCGCATTTTGTGGTGAACCATTTTCGGTCGAGTCGCCTTCATTTGCGGTGCTACTCTTAAAGTAGTATGAAGATCTGAATATTGAATTGTGTGTCCCGCAAAGTGTCGTATCGTTGAATTTGTGAAATGTATACAGTATACGAATCAAAATTTATTTATTTGGCAGTTCGGCCTAAGTATTGAAATTGCTTTGCATGTGTGATTTTCTACCCTAGGTTCTACATCATTGTATCGTGTTTCCTAGTGCCTAGCAGAAGATTTCAGTTTTGCATTTTCCATCTAGATTGGTTTAAACTTTCTAGTTTTCTGAGGCTTCTAGCAAGTTGAAATATTTCATGCGATTTGCAGATTTCACGAGTTTAGTTGCTTTTTGATGTTAATATCTTTAGCGCCGATTCTTCAGTTCCATACGCAATTTCGTCTAAAATTTTGCCTTAAGTTCTAAGTGTTGGACGGTTTTTAGCCTGAGCATTTAGGTTCGACTTTGTCAAGCTGTAGAATTTTCTGTTGAGGTTGTGAACTGTAGCGCATTCGCCCTTGACCACGGGAGTAGCAATTATTTTACAGCTCATTCAAAGGGGGTACTAATGAGGTGACGGCAAGGTAATAATTTCTTAGACTGGAGCGCAGGATTGTGGCTACCTGGACTAAACGCTTGTATGAACGGTTAGAGACGCCGCATTTCAAGTCGGCGAACCAGCCAGCTGTTGGAGCTGTCGGCTTCCAGGTGCTGCTGTCGCTGCCGTCACCGGAAACGAGGTCGTCCGCGGGAAACGCACTCCTCTTGTCACTGTTGCTGCGAGCCTTATCGATCTCTTCTTTTCTTTGTCAATCGCTCTGTTTTTGCTTCTGACGTTGTGCCTCAGTTCCAAGCGATAGCATGCATCCTGCCAAATCTGGCCGATTTGCATTGATGAAATCGTGTCTTCTCGATTATTTTTTTCCTTCATAGGTATATGTCATAGCTGTTATGGCAGATTTTTTTCACATTAAAACTGTCAAATTTATGTCGGGACAAGATTATACAATTTTCTCGATGATCCTCAATTCATCCACTTGCAATGCTCAAGTAAAAGATCTAGGCTCGCACAAGATGGTGTCGACTTTCTCTGTTGCTGCACTAGTCTCGCATTGAGTCCTTGTTGATCGATCGAGTTCACTTGAGTGCGGCTTGATAAATGAATGGTAGGTTGGCGGGTCGCTCCTGTGCAGGTACCGGTGTGTGCTTGGTTCGTTATGCATGTTCTTCTACTTTTTGTTAATGTAATGCATATTTTATGGAGTATTTCAAAGTTTATCGCACCTTTGAATTGCAGTGTGTAAATTACTTGTTACGATTTAGGTTAAACTTTTTTGAATAACTAGTAGTAGTAGTAGTAGTAGTAGTAGTAGTGATATCAGCGCTTCTGTAACTCCGATTTTCTCGCGCCGAGAGAGAAAAGACTATTTAGTATGAATTTTGAAGAACGCATGGTGTCTTCCCGCACGGGATACTCTGCTCATAGGAACACCAAGTTAAGAAAGATAAGGTGGAAACGAAAAGATGCGAAGTAGGCACGAAAGATAGAAACTCAACTTAGACACTTGTCGCACCTGAGCTACGATCGTCACGGCAAGGAAGAACTCGGTACAGGGTATGTTGAGTGGATTGTTCGAGTGGAAGTTTGGAAGACCTCGCCAAAGATCAGATTTTTTGAATGAATGGTGATGGGAGTAGAATATCAGAATTTTAACTTGAACTCTTCACATTAAATTCAAAATGTTAACTTTTCATTTCTGAAAGGATAAATCGTCTTGATTCTCGTGTTGCATAGTCTGTTGGAAAGGTATCGATGGTTCGTTTTCTTTTAAATAAATTCGAAAGGACTCCGTTGAAAAAAAATACAACTTTTGAAAGGACATGAAATTTCTAAACAATTTCACGGCTTTGTTAGCCCCGCCCTTTGAACGCTGTCCCACCAATAATGCTAATTTAATCCACGGCTGCTCAGTAAACAGTGCGTCCATCCTGATGCGGGTTGCTGCTTAGTCACATTGTGCAAATAATTCTTTGTAATTGGGTGGACAATTGGTCAGTGATGTCGTGTCGCATTGGCTGTACCGTGTACAGCTTGTCGTACATATACGGATCGTATTCTCGGCAACACAGCAAACAGCGCGTCGTACATAATACGGATCGTATTTACAGAAACACAGCGAACAGCTCGTCGTACATAAGACGGATCGTATTCACGGCAACACAATGAACAACGCGTTGTACATAGTACAGATCGTATTCATAACTAAACACTAACGTTGTGTTCAAATAATCCTTGTTATGATATCTTCAGAGCTGCGCAGTCGACTGTGAACACGATCGTGTGAATTGCAACACGCCTGCTTTTGTGCAGTCGCATCAGGTGCTCCTGTCAACCGTTAATTGAGTCGCTTGTCTTATGTTCTACCCAACGCTCGTGCTATTCTTCTGTTTTTGCGCCAGTCTGTCTGGATACCATATCGGTCCACGAAACCTCCATTGTATTCCAATCTATTGTCACTAGAAAAGTGTCCCCCCATCGTAGCCTTTGATGTTAATATTAACAATGCTCTGGCTGGCTGATTGTCACTCGCAATAATATGACGAATGTGCCTCGTTAGCATCTCATTTAAAAGTCCGCTCAGGAAAGCATATTGTTTCATCTCTCCCATTTTTGTGGATTTCGTACTGCATAGTGTCTGTAACACTTCTTTTGTTAGTTGTTCTTAACCTGTTAGTCATTTCGCCCTCGACAATATTTTTTCTCCTTGTCTTTCTTAAGGTCAAAATTGAAGGAGTATCTATTGAATGAAATTATCAATTGATTTTTCTTGTTGTCTCATTTGTAATAGTCGGCCACTATTTCTGATTTTTATTTTTCTCCTATATAGTGAGCCCATTCAAATTCACGTGAAATTTCAACTCTCGTGCTGAGTGATACTGCTTTCTTTCTGAGGCTCAACGAACCAGCTCCCTTATTGGGGTATTTTGTTTTGTTTCTGTGCATTCTATTGACTCGGCTTCTCAGCTGGTAAGCTGTTTGCTTACACAAGGTAGGCCGTGGCTGTGGGACCGCTTCCATGTGCTGATCTCCCAATTATTGCTTCAAGCTGGCGGCGATTGCATGTGTCGGTCGCGGCAGTCTTGTTGTTGAGAGGCTGCCTCCTCGCACTCCTCTGATTGCTGCTCTACACACACTCTCATTTCTAACCTGGAATGCCTCTGGACTTGATATTGTTGCTCAATTTCTGACTCATTTATGGCCTGAAATATTCCTTAATTTGACTCTTTCTCATACTGCGACTCTCATTTCTATATCCTTAACTTAGTTTGGTTGTTCGTTTTCCGACTCTTATTCCTACCCTGAAATTTGTCCGAATTTTAGTATTGTTGCTCATTCTCTGACTCATTTCTATCCTGAATTTTGTATTGTTCTTCATTCCCCAACTCATTTCTACCTTGAAATGTCTCTGAATTTTGGTATTTTTTCTGATTCTCATTTCTACTCTTAAATATCCCTGAACTTGGCATTGTTGCTCGCTGCTGGATTCTCATTTCTACACCAAAAAGTCTCTGAACGTGACATTTTTTCTCATTGTGACTTTCGTGATCATCCTAGGATAAAGCATGGGTTTGATTAATATTACTGGTATTCCGTGAAACTTTTATTAAACGGCAAATTCTATTTCGTCACTTCCGAGTAAGCGTTAATTACTGAAAAGTTCAGATGAATAATGTTATTTACGTTTTGCTAGGGAGAATAATACTTCTTCAGACTCTGTCGTTTAAAATTTTGTAATTATAATTCAAGGTTTTGCATTTATTCAAGGTCTACCGATGAATATATGCGTAAGATTTATTCTCTCTTTTCCGCTTAAAAAATAGGTCTGAAAAGAACCAGTTAGATTTTCACACAGACCTGTAAGCTTGGTCCTTAACGGTTTTGCCGACGGCAGATTTTTCGTGTTGATTTTTTCATTACATAATAATTTGACTATCACTCTAAATAGCCGCGTTCGGCATTCGTTTCATCTCAGATAGTGGCTCTGGCTCATGAAAAAATTGATGTTTCTCAAACCTTTTTTTCGAGCGATGCGATTTCATTTTATGGTGAACGTGAAGGCTTTGAAATAGTTCTCATATTATGTTTCACTCGTGTGGATTTCTTTCAGTACTCTTAATTTTCCAAATTTCATGTTCATATCTATTGTGCAGTTAGCGGTGCATTCAATTCGATGTTTCCTATTAACCGGAAAAGAAAGTGGTTAAGAACTACATGCGATGGTATGTGCATTTTAGTATTCATATTTTGACACTCGGAAGATACGCGCTTTTTTTCATAATTTAAGAAATTTCACCTCATTGTAGCGTCTTAACCTTCAAGATGTTACGGCGTCTAAGTAAGGAGAGCCCTCCACCTACTATTGATGAGTTGGAGGAAGTAACTCTTCGACGCCCTGTGCCTCTAACTCCCCCCGTACAATCTGGTCCGTACAGTCACTGCATCGGTCCTTATTTTTCCCGCCCAGTGGGTCCCGAATTCATGCGACGCTCATGCACCTTTGTAGCAGAGGCGGGATGGCGCAAAAGTTCGGGTGGGAAAGACGCTAAAGAGCGACAAAATCTTGCTCTGAAGGGTCGCGTCAAGCCTACTGACGTTGACGAGGATGTGTACGGAGCAACGAAAGCAACCGGTCGCGTCCAACGCCTTGTAGGCAACGTGGCCGGAAACTTGAAGTCGTGGAGCAGCTCTGAAGACGTGCGGCAGTCAGTCATGGGGGCTTTCAACCGCACAGTATCTGTCATAACTCAAGGCAGACGGTCTTCTAAAATAGCTCGAAATTCTATCCCTGAGCTAACTGCAGTCACCCACATCTCTTCCACGACCACCACGACCGTATCATCCAGAATGATGGGTAAAAGCGTGTCTGCTTCTAAATTTTCGGGCGTTCCTTGCGTAACGCCGTCCAAAAATAGCAACAACCCTAAAAGATACTCAGCTCCACCCGTTCAGGCAGCGCCGCTCACTCAGTATACCAGAAACCACCAAGATCGTATCAATAACAATAGCAAGACAAGGCTTCTCAACAACAATAAAAACATATCTTCGGGCACAAAACTCGCGTCTAAAACTGCCAAGAACAATACCGATGATCATCTCTTTAAAAAGCCTGCTGCTCCTGTTGGTTATCGACACTACCGATCACCCAACCAAAAGGCAGAACAGTCGTCTGTCCAGTGCAACGGTGCAGTGCCAGACAATGTCCCACGGGCGTCTGCTTTTAATGCAAAGACTGGGCAGCCTGCTCAACGGTAAGTTTATTATTAAAGCTTTATGCTACAGTGCTTATAGGAGAGCTTGCAGATATTCTCACGACGATATTCTGTGGAAACTAAACTTTAATTGCAGTAGGCTTTATATAAGTCAAGCATACCTCTTTTATCTTCCATCATTAATTCATTAATTGTACTAGGTTTTTATAGGCTCTTTCCAGAATCTTTTGTATAAATAATACTAATTGTATCTCGCGTAAGAAACTCGTGTCAAATGTTCCTTGAGTGTAGGGTAGTTGGAATTGGGTTAGCTATTGAATACAGTGAAAAAAAACGACTGGGGTTCAGGAATAAGATATAAATGGTATTTTAATTGTTATCACTTAATAGGAATGTGTTATATTTTTGTGTTTTTGAAAATAATCATCATATTTGCCGGAAGAGCACCGATCGTATCCGCTATTATCTTAAATTCCGCTTTGTAACACGTATTGTTTTCCATAAGGTTAGGTTGCGGAATAGTTGCTCCGCATGCTATGTCCGACAGTAAATTCTCCCAGTGTTGAGGTTGGGAATCGAACGTGCATGACAGACTTTAGTTTGCCACGCTTTGTATTCAGCACAGGTGTAGTTCTAAGCTGGCATCCTCGACTGTCCAGTTGCCCGTTACTTCTGAGTGGGCGGCTGCACCCCACCTGAGCTCAGCTGGCAGCCGCATCGTGTCTTACGTTCCTATAGAGTCACAAAACCCACATTTCGCTGCGCGGCCGCCAAATGCCCTGCTTTTTTGTGATGGAAATTACTTCAAGGATTCGTACTTTCAGAAAAGTTTGATAACCAGTCCACGGTTTTGTGAATCGCATTACTATTAACTTGAAGAATAAGTGTTGTGACTTTCCTGTCAATGCCCTTGTATGCATTACAGTTTTTTACACATGTTTATTTCGGTCAGAGTTCGCACAGTAAATAGTAAGTTATTTATTGTTTGAGGCTCCTGTTTAGCTCTCTGGAATTATTAACTTCTAATTCCCTTGAATAACCCCCAGAGAATTCACACTGTGTAACATTCCTAACTTTCCGCAACGGAATCAGATAGGCTTGTTGGAATATGTTATTTGCTTAGTGCGCTGTAGCTACTCGTATGTACATAAATCTAATTTTTTTTTGTTTTCTCTCACTGCTCTCCCGTGGGAAGCAGCCAGTGTACCGGGCAAGGAGTCTTGAATATTTTTGGGGGCTTCCTTTTTCTCTTTATTTCAATTGTTAATTATTTATGTAGATGCTTACGATTTTATTCGTCAGCGTATCAAAATTAGTGCACCGGGCTTTGAAACTTTGTGCCTCCATTCTGCCGTTTAACCTTTAATGTTATTGAACTTTCCCTCTATTGATGGCCTCACGTGAGCGCATTTGGTGATTAATTTATGATATTGAATTTAATTTAATTTGGAATTTTATTTTGTGAGTCAATATTGAAACAAGACATTGATATTTCCTGGCATTTTGTACCTCTGCGTAGCTGCTCTTCTGCTGTGTTACATTGTTCGAACACATCCCATTACGCCAGAGTCATTGAATTACTTCCATTAGTTGGTTTTACTCGAATACCCAAGTCCAGCCCTGCTTGGTAAGGCAATTTGTACTCATATTTGTGTATTAGCTATTTATTCATTGTTCACCTTATTGAATACGTATGGAAGTAACCACGTATATTGAAGCTTAGGGTTGTCATTACGCTCCGCTCTGACCATTCTAATTAATACACTGAAACAAGAGCGCAATCAGTCCTTGTCATTGTAAATTAATTGCCAGTTGTCCATTGCCAGTCTTCCTTTGACGCTGTAAGTGTGCAAACCTTGATCCGTTCGTGCGCACTACCCTAGTTTTAACATTAATAAATTTGATTCACAGCACAGTCTTAACTTTTGGCTGGTAGCAAGAATCCCCTCTCGGCATTTTCCATTTTGCATATTGTGCTACCAACTTACTATCAAAATTTTTCTAGTATCTTACGAAGATGGTCATGTTCAGTGATGCTAAAAAATTTGTTGGGTCATAACATTTGTTTGGTTTCTGTTCATTCGATTCTTTACATTGCTTTGCTTCACCTTTACTGGTTTGCTTCACCTTTATTCTTCAATTGGACTTAAGATGTAGATCTACTCGCGGTGAAACTCATAATTCCCTTCTAAGGAGTTAACGCTTCCTTCGATAATCTGGCCATTTCAGCTAGTAAAATGTTTTCATGCTCGACTTGAAAATGCCCGTGTGCACACTATTCCTTCAAGTATTGAAGGTCGTTAACAAAGCTGTTTTACTCGTGAAAAAAATATCTCCCATTTAGCTGAAATTTTTTAATTGGTTCTCTCCATTTTGGTTAAATGGGAATTGGACGTATCCATTTCAGTGAATTGACATTTTGAATCAAATTTTGGCCTACATTTGCCTCTTAAAAGGTTAACTAACTAGTCTACTCCCTGTAGTGGAAATTCGACCTATTACTTTTCCCATATTGTACGGCAACTTCTATTTCCATGGATTTTGTCTGTATTTATTTATAGAGTCGGAGTATTTGTGTCAAAATTTATTCAATAATTTTGTTGATGGAAATTCTTTCATATTTTTGTCGAGATCAAACTACTTTTAAATCCTGAGATATTAGCCAACTAACTGCAAGTTAAAATCTTCATTTCTCCATTTAATATTGTCCGTGAGTTATTATACATGGCGGTGCTAAAAACACCACCACTTCGGGCAATTAGTTACATTCAAGTGGTTATCCTATGTAGCTAATCATTCATTCATGTTCACAATTTCATTTCATCCCAATTTTTTTGTTAATATAATTTCAGGATTTGAGACAGGTTTAAGTACTGCAAGTGGGTGGCCCAGTGTCATTTCTAAGGAACCTTCTCTCACTTCATTTGGGTGCGTGTTTATTATGAGAGAACAAATGGGTTTACTAGGATCTTGGTGCGTACCTAAACTGTGCCTGATACAACAAGCATTCGGCAGTTTCCCGGATTGTGTATTGTCGGCTCCCCGAGTTTCATGCGTGGTTGGGAATATCTAGGTCTTTTATGTGTTAGAACTGTTGATAAAATCCTTTTTATCGCTCGTATTTAAAATATTCTTGTGCAGTGACGACTAACCTTAATTTTTTCAAGCATATTTACCCAATTAGTTTGTTGTTGGGTCCAGTTCAGTAGATTAAAACGCGACTTGCCTACTCGGCTGTTCCCGAAGAAAAATGTTTTCAAGTGTTTTTAGGTTACGGTCAGCATTAACACGGTATAAAAATCTTACTATAATGTCCGAGTAGAACGGCTTGGATGTGAAATTCATTTTTAAAAATTTCCATTGTAGGTTTTGCATATCGGTGGGTTTGCGTGCGAAGTAATTGGGGCGTCAGTTTTCAAGTCTGCAATCAAATGTTAGTATGTGTGCTGCTCAAGCTTGTACGAGCAGAAGTAAAAACAATTACGGAATTTTTCAGAAGTTTTTCTTTTCGTTATCTGACTAGTGTGTCTTTCAGCTTTTTTAAAACATTAGCATTATAAACTCCTCTTATAATTATTTGATATTCAAGATAATCTATTAGCCACCATTTTCTGGGATTCAGATGGGGTGATACTATCACTATTTGAGCTGCTTCGCGATTTGACCTTGGTTGGGCCCGATTATCCACGTGAGAAGCCATTGTTTTGACTACAGTGTGGATTTTGCATGATTCTGGTTGACCCATATTTTTTCTGTAGTGATGCATTTGGCATGGAAATGCTCTTCATCATCTTCAAGGTTGTTCAATAATGTCAAAGACAGAACACTTCGAAGAATCAGGCGATCACGGCTCAACGCTTCTGGGACCCATCGCGCCTAAAGCCTGCTTTGTCCCAAATTATTGTGCGGAGTAGAATATACCGAGCCCTTTGAAATATTTCGGGACACATTTCATTAACCGATATTCTTCGATCTTCTTCAATTAAATTTGTAGCAGCTTCGATGCTTTGGTAATTTTTGGATGTACCTGGTCTTCCAATGCGATGGTCGTCTTCAAAGTCGTCTCTCCCTTCTTTGAATCGGTGAAACCACTTGTAGACGGTAGTTTTCTTTGGAGCAGTAGTACTGTAAATTTTTTTATAAAGCTTCCATGATCTGCCTCCCTTTTTATTCCAGTTTCACCAGAAATTTGATATTTGATCTTTTCTCATAATCACTACTTACCACGGTTCCAAAAGGAGCTTCTTTTACCGATTTTACAGAGGGTCTGTGCTGTACAATAGCCAGCGCATAACTGATTGCGAGTAACTAGAAACCAGGTTTAACACTCAGTGATATGTGTTGTGATATGTTTGGCCTTGTTTTATCTGAAATTTTGTATTAATTCGATATAGTTTCCGTAACTTTTTGATCCCCCTAGGATTTGAAAGGTGCACCGAAGTAAAAACACTTCTAGATTTTAAATTTTTATTCGAGAGATCTAGAATACGTGGAAGGGTGAGTCATACATGGAGTGAATATATCTACATATCTGTTGAGATTACGAGATTATTTCTGTCGGTGAACGAAAAATTTCGTCAACAGCTTATCATATTTTATGCCCATGTGTGTTTACATTCACCCTAGTTTTAAACGAAACGATAAGAAATTCAGACCGAACTTTTATTTCTTCTGTCCTTCACAAATGCCAGTGGTCCTAACAGGGGTGAGGTGCCTAATTCCCAGCCACCACGCAATATCTTCGAGGTGGCCTCGCGGCCTGCTCACCTGGAGCGAGCAGCACCGCTCTGTCAGTGCAGGAGTGTGCCGCAGGACACCAAGGTCTGCGAGGTGCGATGTCATGGCGGGCTCAGCCCTTGCATTCGCTTGCGTCGTGCGCTTTTGTCGCTCTGAGACCTTGAAATTCCCGCCGTTCGAGGCTTAGGCGTGAGCTCTGCGTGCATACGTGCGTTGACCCACTGGGACTATTGCAGTAATTTTGTTAATTTTCTAACGTGCTTACTTCCATGTATAATTCGATGTATCCCTTAAAACCAAAGGATAGGCAATAGGGTTTAAGTTAGTTGCGTTTGTCTATCGTACGCTATAAGGATTGGCGACCCCAGGAGACACTTTTAGTTTTTTTTAGCTTAAGTCAGGCCTCCGGGACATATCTTTCGTGCCTATTTTGGATTTTTCAAACTTCTCACCTTTTTCGCTATCTTTTCTTTTCCTAGAGTCCATGCTAAATCTTCTCTTTTGGTGAGACATGGTCTGTGTCAGTGAAGTGCTACGATCTATACAGCCGCTGCTAGTTATTCGGTGAAACTTTGACTTTGACTAGAACTCTACCCATCCTCCTCTTATAATGATTATTCCTATTTCCAGCGTGCTGCATCTAAATATGGTTAAAATTTCGTTGGTTCAATTTACCTGAAAAATTATTTACTTCATTGTGTTGTTGATGGGTCAGTGCTTTCGATTTCCGAGTTCTGTCCACATGATCTTGTATGGAAAACTGACGCATTTTACAAACACTTGTTCAATGTGTCATCGATATTACGCGGCAGTTTTTCGGACGACTTTTCCAATGCCTTCTCATTTTTATTAAAATTGTCAGTCGCCCTACATAACCACAGGTTACCAGCAGCGCTGACCTCAATAATTTTGCGATTAATTTTCCGAATCTAACACGCGTCGGAGCATCCAACCAACCTACAGTTGATCAAATCTGAAGCGCATTTCCTAATGGCTCGACGAGAGCCAGCCGTACGGGAAGAAAATTTACTGCAAATTTCTCACCTGGGATCCCTAGTTCGAATTTAGATGGGTAAACGACGCGCTTGACCGACCAGCAATCCATTTATCAACGCCATGTGTTGTGTAGCTGAGCAAATCGTTTGATTCTCCGTTTGGGCGACTTAGCCATTTGGGACGCGAGATGAGTTTTATTCATTCATTCCTGTCGATTATTCAGCCTTGATTTTTATTGACCTCTTTTTTTAAGCTTGGGAAATTGATGGCACTGACTGAGCTTCATCAAGTCTTTTTTGCACGAACAAGTCTCCCTGTCGCTTACGGATAGGAGTTTTTACTGTGTTTCTGCTAGCTAATGAGTATTTTTAATAATCACGAATGGGTTTAGGTCAATAATACATCGTTTTGTTCGTGGCATTAGTTTTATCCAACATATGACGGCTCAAAAACAGTACAAGTTTTTTCCGTAAGATTTTATTCATGTTTCAAAATCCAGTGAATGATGCTGTCTTCTTCGAGTCATTTTCAATCTGTACTATAGTTCACTGTGTTTTCTATGAGCTGATACATTTATCAGTTGCTTTGAAGCAAGAAAAAAATTGAACTGTGTTTTGCTTGTTTGATGTACTTCAAGATTAAAATTTCATGGTCTTTGTTTCAAGAGAACTTACGTTGAAAGAATCCACCGGCTCCATGTTCTTTGTAGAAAGTTAATCAGTTTGGTTGGAGTGTTCAGACACACTGCGGGTGTTAATCTGCTGCTAACCACTTCGTATCCATGTCAACGTCGAGTGCAATAAAGACTCCATTTGCTGGTGCCGAGCGTGCAGAAGCGGGCGAGCTGCCTCAGGCTTTATTGCTTCCACGAGTTCGTGAATTGAATTCTAGGCTTGTTTTTTCAATCTCCCCACTCTGCTCATTTTAATTAGTATCGAAGTTGGTTCATCTATCTCCCTGAAAAAAACCGCCGTACTACTAAAGAGGAGCTCTCGGACGGTTCTGATGGAATTTCAAATGAAGCACCTGTGAAAATCGAGTTGAAATCATTACTCTACATAGGCTGGGTAGGCATAATTGATTTTCATGTTTCTTGGCCACCCGAGTTGCTGTTCGAACGAAATTTGTATAAATTGAAGTTAATTGTCAATGGATGACGCGAGATACTCCGGTGCCATGCTGACTAGCCGTCTAAAAGACGCGGCGATGACTTACTAAGCGAGTCACGTGACTCCCATGAGTCATTGTGCGTATTGTGTTCGATCGCATGACTCACCACAAGGTCGTTCGATGTCGCATTGAGACAGCTAGGCGTAGAATATTAATGTACGGTGGCGTTTGTGGGGGACTGGGGAGATTTAAATTTTACTCACAAAAATATTCCGCTAGTTTACATTTGCTTCACGTCTTAGATATGATTTTTTTTTACTGTAATCATCAAGGAACTTAATGTATCACGTTAGAAGTTGGTATTTTAAAAAGCACGAACTTGTTACACTTTTAAAATCAATCTAAAAAGTATTGTGAAAAATGCGTAACTGGATTACATGCTTGAATATCTTGAAAATGTTTGGGCTTTTATGCCCTGGCCACACTGGGGTGCCGCCGGTTTTGTGTGCATGCAGTAGCAATGGACTGACCAAGCATCTAACGTAACTGCGATGCACTCGTACTACAGGATTTGTGTATTTCTCTAAAGAACAAGTTTATAGCCGTGCTCGTAAGTTATTACAATTTTTGTTTTTTAATGTAAGTACAGTTCGAAATATCAGTGCACTGTTATCAGGAGTGGGAGAACATAGCGATAAGCTTCTGTGCATATTATTTTGAATTAATGGCATGTTTTTTAAATTTGCTGAGGGGGAGTAACAAAGACTGTTGCTTCAATCTTTTTTTTTTAGAGACTCGGCGATATTGCCTGATCCAAAAAGCTGAATTTTATGAACCGAGTTTGATCCTGCATGAAGAATTTTAAACAAGAGAAGAGAGGATGTAGTTCAGGCTGTAACTTTGTCTAAATTACTCTCAAGGGTAACGTAGCAAGCTATTGGGGGTGAATTCACTTTGTATCAAAAATGTCATCGCAGCAACTAAGTGTCTCAGTTTTGGTAATTGCATCGGTGCCGGTGTTCAGTGATGTTTGAACGAAAGGAAAGACATGATGAAATAAAAACTGCGTTTAAAATTCTTTATTTGAAAATAATTCCAGCAATTTCAGTACTTTCTTAACCTAAGCAGCGAACCTTATTGCTGCGAATTTACAACCAGGTCAATTTCCAAGTTTTATAACTTTTCAAAACAGTTTTAATATTTTTCATGAAAGCTCATGTACCAGGAGTGCGGTAAACTATAATGAATTTTTATTACAACCTGTGCTTCAAATGTTAGCTGTGCTAATGTACCTGCATAAGGTTTGTCATCATTTGCTATGCCTTTCTGACTCTCGAGTGGTTACTTACGTTCGTGTGCGTGTCTGTCGGTAATTATTCTGTAGAAAACAAAGCGCTTTCCTTGCTTGGCAGCAGGGCAGACCAATGGAGGTAGCATAGCAACCGACCGCTTCTGACGTCACGTAACTTTTTCCCGTGTCAACCCTTCGCCGCACCACCGGCCATTTCTTGTCAGCGTTGATCTTGCCTGGATTTTGGCTCGGGTATGTTCTAAATTTTACACTATGCTATAACTATTTTTTGAAGCTATTTCACGGCTTTTACGAAATAATTATTAGAGGGACATTTTACCTTTGCTCGACTGTAAATCTACAATAGGTTCTTTTTAACTTTAATGTTATATTTTTACGTACCATTCTCAATCTTCCTTACAGTTTGAATGAGTGACTGCGAACTTTTAAAAGAAATGTAAAATGTTCGTAAAATTACGTGTGCTGAGCGCTTGATGTGTCACAGCGAAGGCGCTCGGTACTCTGACATCTGAGGGTCAATTACAAGCGCGCGTCTTCCCCGCCTGTCGCTCCCGCCTTCGGGCTATTAAATACGCAACAATGCCTCGGATCAGATCCTATTTCCCTTGAATGCACTGAATTGCTCTGCACGTTCCTTCGCCAACCATTCCTAAAGTAATAAATCATGGTCGCATCCTTGAATTGCTTTCTGAAAACATATGAATTTAATATTTTCGCTTGAATTATACATTATGTGTGTACGTCTTTTGAATACACTGTTTGTAAACGGTTCAAATTTTATTTAAAGTCATTCGATTAGTTTTGAACTTTGAATAATTTTGTAGCTAAACCTTTATTGTATAAATAAGAAACGTGCTTCTATCAACTACCAATACCTTACAGGAAATTTGTATCACCGACTTGCCTTTGTTGTCTGTCATTTTATTTGTCGCGACGTTTTAGTTGCCACGCCATCATTGGTCCCACATTGCTCTATTTGGAATTTACATTAAGGTGAGCTAGCTAATTTCACTAGGATTTTAAAATTATTGTTCTCTCGTCATGAAGCGGTACCGAAATGGAGCGCTATGGACATTTACGACAATCATTAGCCGACTGTCACTCAAATCTCACCCGGTCACGTCGGCTCACATTAGTAAATGGAGGGCAGGTGTCGTTACCGAGTGGAGCAGAAAAGAAGCACGTTTTTAAATGGCGTAGAGAAGGTTATCGCCTGAATGAGTCTGTGTACTAAGTTACTCTATTTAGTTTACAAATCACGAATCAGACCATAGGAAAATTACTCCAATTAGCAGTGTACTAAATCTTATATGACTTTGCGTTAGTTTATTGCAAATGACAGAAAGAACAGAATTTTCTGTCCTTTCTGCCTCCCTATAAGAATGGCGTTGTTGCATGTATGAACTCGCACTTTACGCATCCCAAGGGAGTGCGCTGAAAGCGCCTGTCTCGTTTTGTAGTCGGGTGAGCAAAGCATAATGAAAATTTCTTGGTCTTCTGATGTAAACAGTTTATGTATAACCGTAGCGGACTGTTTTCATAGTCTTACAAGTCTACAGAGAGATACACTGGTACTCAAGACCACTAGAAGAACAATTTTATGTTTTTAATCGATATTGTTAAATCCCACTTACTTCATCCTTGTGAGCGTAGATTCTTGATTGGTACGCTTCTGTTCGCTTTTCCCATCTTCTGTAGAATACATTTGTCGCTGCTGAGCTGTTAGCTTGTTCTGTTTTAGTACAGGGCATTCCTGGACGTGAGCTAGCGTCGACCTCGTGTTACTGCTATAGAATTGGCACGACAATCATGAAAATCTGTCACGTTTCAGTTTGTACGTGCATTAATTGTTAGGCAGGTTTTGAGTAGCATTACTTGCAGTCGCATTTAGCCAATTATGCCACTTCGTTTTGTAAAATCTGCAACTTAATCGTAGTGTAGAGCTAGTTTACGTGTCTTTTAATTTCCCCAAAATTTAGTAGTCTGACATATTGCAAATAAAACACCAGTACTTCTCAAAGGAAAGGTCAATTCAAGAAAAGAAGCGGCAAAACGAATAATTTCATTTCTAAAATTCAATTCACATCAATGAAGGCATATTATTCTTTCGGTTCACGCCCATGCATCTCTTGTGTTTTGATACCATTTAATAAATTGATTTTTTCTTTAAATTCTTGAATATATTCAGCAAGTTTAGTTTCGCTATTTTCTTAATTTTTATGAATTTTCCTCATGATGTGTACCGTTTCTGTGTCGTGTCCTTCGTCGTGCCCTCATTATAAGGTTAGAAAGATAATTGTTCGAACAACTTGTTGTTCTCTTCATAAATGCCCGATTCGACTAAACTTTCCTTTCGTTTCCAGGTGAGTTGTTTGTGTTCGCTGACGTTTGTGAGGGCCGTCGTTGCCGTAAGTAAAGACTTCAATTTACTAATGCGTCTGTAAGTTAATTAATCAGCTACGACGAGACTTGTCTAATTCAGTTGAGAGTGATATTTACTTTGTTTTTGATATATGCACCGACTCTCAGATGCCAGCATTGAGAACTCGTAGCGAAAAGATTTTATTTTTGCCCCGGATAAGAGGATTTTCTTTTCGTTTTGATCTTTTGTACGTATTCGGCCGGAGACGATATTTACTCTTACAATACCGAAAACTTGCTCAGGAAACAAAACTATTTCACGACCTCCGTTGCATGAGTACTGCTTTGGTTGGATGCTCCAGTTTCTCCCCGCAGAAATTCATTTTCAGAACAAATGTTTGTCAAAACGCGTTTGCGTTGGCACAAAAAAAGTATTTTTTGCTTGAATTTTTATCTTCCATTTCGTTGTTCGACATTTTGGTAAGTGCTTTTCTCTTACGTTTGTGAGTTTTGGGATCTGTGTTAGTAAGGATACTTCACTCAACTTTGAATTGTGTTTAGCGCTCTTGAATATAAGTAAGAGCTGCTATTTCGCTTACTATTTACGTATTCTCGAATGAGCATCGTAAAGTTTAACGGTGATGTTTGTAAGTTCAGGAGTTGATCGAAAATAATCTCAAACAGTCGTTGTTTGTCATTTTGTTTCCATAATTTGGTTAAAAGTCATCCAAACATCCATTCAGGCTCTGTGTATCAATCCATCACATGCTGAGTATCGTCTATGATTTTGGAATCGCTTCATTTTCATGATGAGTTTGAGATTTAAATTATATAAAAATATTCAAACGTAAAGTGAAGACAAGTCTTTAAATCGTGCTACAATTTCCGTCGTGGGTTTGTTTTCTAGTATTTTTCTATGCAGCCAGGCTCATATATTGTAATTTAGGAGCGAAATTCGTTGTAGAAGTAGTTTCATGTGTCAGCTTCTTTTCGAAACTTCGAGAGCGTGAAGTATTGCAGCTCTCACTGACTTCTCGCTCAAACAACCACTATGTACGTACGATACCCATGTCTTCTCGGAAATTGTGATTGAAGCGGTGGATGCCTGTAACATTTGATCATCGTCGTCGATTTTACATGCACTTTACCGCTCGTGAGATGCGGAGTCGTGGTCGCTAGCTGTATTGTGAATTTTAACAACACTTTACTTCCGAACGTTAACTGAACCGTGCGGAGCAGCCTGCGTAGAGTTTCTAGAAAACCTGTTCCGATGTTGGTTGGAATCGACGGTCATTAATTAGGCCGTACAGTCTGAGTTATTTTAGTATATCATTATTATTATTGTTATTAGTATTAACCTTTCATTCCTGAAACATGCATATTTTCACCTGTCGAAAAATTGTTCACTTGCGTAAAGTTTCGTGGTAAAAAGTCTCGAGTTTATTCCTGATACGAAACTTGTTTGATTTTCTTAAAAGTTCAAAGTTTGCCTTTCGTCCGTATCACATGCTGTTGAAAATATTAGTAATTGGCTTTACTTTGTCAGTGCCTTTGTATTGTTGTTTACGTTCTTGTCTTCCGTGAGGAAGAAGAATAGGTAATTACTTATTTAATTCGTTTTTAGAATAGTTGTTTTTGAAAAGGCTGAAAATGAGTATAATTTATTTTTACTCAACTTGCATTGAAGTACCATGGGGAATTGTGGCGAGAATAATTTCTCCGTGAATGCTACGCAAACCGTACTTTACCAATCTTAACCCAAATCGTTATTCTTATCACGAAACCGCATTTATTTAAGTCACCTGTGTTAGATCCAATATTCATCGAGCGCTGAACGTTTATCATCTAATCGAACGTCGTATTGAATAATAAATTTCGACTGCAAAAGCCTTAATACTTACAAAATTGAGGCATCTAGTTAAATAATGAAACGACAGAGTCATTACGGGAAACCAGTCATTATAAGCGTACATTAGGTGAGCAGGACTTTTAAAAGTCTTGAAATCCTAATATGTTACGACAGTTAGGTTTTATACTATGATATAAGTTTTGTATACATATATTTGAATGTATATCTCCATTCTGATCCGAAGTACAATATTTAAACAACTTTAATATATTAGTAGCTAACTGATTACGACTGCCTGAGAATAAGTAACGTGTGTTCATAATGCACTCACTTGTTTGAGTCGAGAGAACTTCCCCTGATAGTAAATTGAGAGCCTCGGCCTCTAATGTGCAAGCTAACGTAAGTTGGTCATTGTACCGCTCAACGAGTGCAAGTCTTGCCTGCCACTGCAGTTTGTTGTGACTCGGGGTGGCCGAGGGTGGTTCGTTTGCTAGTGACAGGTTGTGTTCGTGCAGCATGTCAACAGCGGCAGAACTCACCTACTTTGAGAAAGGCAGCAGCCACACGCGGTGGTCTAACGGAGTTCTCATGAGCCGGCTAGATACGTTTCGTTTCTCCTTCTGTATGAGTCTAGGTAACTTGCTTGTTCATATTACAAGAAAAATGCTCGTATATTACTTAGCTAACCTCTATCCTGTGAGAATATTTCCATTTTGCTTCTACTGCTATGTTGAGCCTATGAGAACACAAACCTCACAACTGTTTTGATGCCGAAGCAATGCAGGTCTAAATGTTTGCTACGAAATATTAGCAGTATCTCATAGAGAGAAGCATTATGACCAATCCAGCGACTAATCAGCTTTAGGCTTCAGGTAAGGAATGTTCTTCCTAATAGTACTTCACTTATCGAATTGCTTATGTATAATACCTATTATGTAGATTTCATTATTGTGCTCCAATCCCTGATTGAAAAGCTATTGTGGAGAAGCGCGTATGAGCGCTCGATAGAAAGAGCGTATGCAGTTTGAAGTGCATCGGATCTCGCGCGTGGACCGCGTTGTAAAATGTCTTCTTTAAAGACCTACCTCTCACGACGCGCTACTTCGCTGCGTTCACAGTAAGCTTACCGTCCTCGAGTATGGAGCCTTTGAGGTGCGTGAGAATATCATTACGAGTGTCTGTCCTTTGAATGGACCAAATTCCGTATGTGAATGAAACTTTCTCTGCCCCGATAACGAAGAAGGGGTACTGATTTTGGAGCGTATCATTCCCAGGCAATGGAATTGTTATTATCCGTTTCTCGAGAAAGAAATCACAAATTATAGTGTACTTGTTCAAAATTGTTATTGTGTGGATTATTTTAGGTAATTTGATGCAGTTCTAATCAGTCTGGGGTTGGAAATATTGGTAACGAAAATTTATTTTTACTCTTTACGAATCTAAACATACGTACTAAACTACTTGCTTGGTCTTTCCATTTGAATTTCTTTGACGAATCATGCGGGTAAGAAATTCAGAGGCTCGCTAATTTAAGTTGTGCATGAGTGGCGTAAATTTTCAACGTGCTTCTCGGGAATGTCGTATTCAGTTTGAACGAACTTGACTAAGCAGTGTTCTTATATTATAGTGACGAGATGTCTGGTACAATGTACAACATATGCAAAAATGGAACCTAAAAAATTGATAATTGGGACATGTTTGCAACCCTAACGAACAAAGATAAAAAAATTAATCGTATTGGCACGATTAGTAATTGACTCTGATCTTGAATCGGCAATTAGCAAGATTGATTGAAACTTGGCATTGATTAGTGAATTATGGTAAATTATGGGACATCAACGAACAAGGTCGCCAAGGGTTGAGAGATCGCTTCATACCTCTAATATATGTTAATACACATACACGAGTGTACCCATTGACCTACAGAAGAAGAGAGTTGAAATACAAAAGTAAGTTTAAAAACATTCAGTATTGTAATAATGTCATGGGAAATAAAATTGCAAATAACAGAAAGCACATGAGACGCGCATGTCTACTCAGCGAGAATTAAACTAGATGTTAGCGCAGATGATATGAATAATCAGGCCACTATAAATAAATCGCTTGCAAGGTCACAAAGCATGTTGTGTTAAAGGAAATCTAATATCGCAGGTATCATATTACACAGTACGACAATAAAACACTACAGTTTACCTCGAGCCCCGCCACATTCGCAATCGCATTACGTATCAGGGAATTCTGCCTAAATTCTCCGCTGTTTCATGGGAGCGTTTACAGTTTATTCCCACTTCTTTTTCATTTCAAATAACACTGATCGCGTTAAAAACCAATAATCTATCCAGTCTGTCGTCATGATGTCAGTTCAGAGTCGGGACTTAATGCTCACTGTATCATTTTCCAATACCCAAAATTTGCTGTGAATCACTCGCGCACTTTCGTTGACGTGCGCTTACTACTCTGATAAGTTCTAATTGCAACTCCCGTGATCGCGTGATGCGATGCCCATGCAACTCCCAGCCAGCTGCGGTTATGAAACCGATGGCTTGCACTCCACTCATCGTCCCTCGTGTGTGCAGCTGCGTATTCTTCTGCGTATAGCGACGGCTAATTCTTCATATTTTTTATTTCTCTGAAATTAGGCGCTCTGATCTTTTCTTGACTATTGCGATGCTGGCGACGTGCGTGTGACTTCCAGTTGTAACGGCTCGATGATACAACTTCAACTGACGATATATTGCGGCTCAGGGTAGCTCACGACCACGCACGTAAATTTTGAGGTTGCGGATCCGCTGAAAGTACTAACATTTCGGCCTGGATGCCTATACGTAACGCTGAGAGACGGTGAGGTAGAGCGGCACTTAACTGCGCGACAATGTTGTAGAAATTGTCTGCCTAAGGGTGAGGCATTGTGCAACACGTTGCACGTTTTTTGAATGCCTGCAATGCCACTGGTTTTCCGAGGGCACGTTCCAAAAATGTTGCAGTTTATTTTATAACAAGTTCCAAAATTCGATCAAAATGCGCGCCACTGTCCGGAAGGGCGCGTCGGCGCAAGGCCCTCCTTGCAACGCCCAAAACCGAACCCCTGATGTTCCGCTTGAGGATCTCAACTTTCTAACTGCCACGCCCACTTTTTCTACCCTCTTTCTGGATTAGCGAATATAAGTCTACTTGTCCTAAAATCTACTTCTACGTCACGCTCAGTTTAACTATCTGAATCAATAGTGATCATATGATACGAGAGGACACTACACTTGGACAAATTCTCGTTAGCCCGACTTGAATAATTCTTTTTCCTTGATAATAAACACTAGTTCTGCTTGGTCTCATAAATTTGACGAGAGCATCAAAGGTGTCAAACACTTCCCGTCTACTTAGGTCATTCAATACACCTGTGGTAGGAAAAAAATTCGCCGACCAAGTTTTCCTGCAAACGTGGAATATTAAATTTCCTTAGCTAAATACACAGCGGAATTTCTGCCCGTAACAGTTCGGTCAAGTTTGCCTGAAATTTTCCAGTTAACTTTTTGAGTTGTTGTTATTTTATCTATGTTCATTCCCCTAAATCGATACTTCCCAATTTCACCAGATTATTGACATAAAAGGGAAACATTACATTGTAGACAGAGGGGTGAAATATGTTCTCGATTCCATTGAACGGTATAGTAAGTCAGTATACAGGGTGCGAGGGCTATTTGAAGCCATTTTTAATATGTTGAATAAGCAATAATGTATTATCAATAAATGTATGCATTTAAATTAAATTTGTACGAATGTACTTGATGGTACGTCTTTTTATCCAATTATTCTGTGAAGCTATTTCGGCTTCATTGACATTCTATGCGGGTCCGAAACCATTGGCTAGCTGAAATTAAGTAGTCCTCATTCATATCGGATATCATTTGGACAAACGCGGCCTTCAGTGACGCTATTTCTCGAGAAAAAAAATAAGTTGAGTGCATTTGTCAACAAGGATATCGATTGGTTTCTCTTTCAACATTTTCTACGTGTACGTAATATAGATCATAGGAGTTGAGTGTGACTAGTTAAGTGGCCACAAATTGGAGTTCAAACTATAGTTTAAACTCTCTAATAACCAACCTTGGGTCACTAAGGCTGTGAGAATGTGCTGAGTCTTACTGGAAGACTTATGGCCTTCTCTGGGGTACTTTATCTATCCAGGGCTAAGGAACAATTTTTAGAACATCAATATATCCAAGAGCATTAACTCTTAAGACCCTGTGGAAAAATGTAAGGGGGATGACATGACCTTCACTACTCAACGCGTTAAACCATCATAGTTGCTGTTAGAGCAACTGTGACTGCATGTCCTTTCATTTTTTGGGTGATATTTTTATTTCATTTTTCTGAAATAGAAAAAAATCTATGTTATTCGAGTGTGTAATGAACGGAAAACATTTTCTCAAATACCCTATAGAAGCTGTAGTAGTATGAAGGATCTTTTCTTGAAAATTTAGCATGGGAATGACAAACTGTTCATGCACTTGCAGATATAGGATTGACATGCCCTGCCAATTGAGTGGAAAAGTTGAATCGCGTGACTTGTGACGCGTGGTGGAAACTCATTTGAGCATGCGGACGCGCTATGCAGTTAGGCGGTGGAGACTATAAAGTGGTGAAGTAGCGCTAGTTAATGAAGAGTAACGAGCTGTGGCGCGTCAGGATGCCCGGCCTCTCGCTCCGTCACCTGCAGGAGAGAGCTGCGAGGTGCGGTGGGCAGAGTTGCCATCGCCCACCGCGGACTTGAACCTGAAAGCCTCCTCCGGTCACAGAGCTCAGTTGCAGCGACCCTGTTTCAGGAGGTGTGGTGCGACGCTCCCGCTCTCTCAGTGCCGCCGCGAGTGCTGCTCCGCTTTTGTACTCTCTGTATCCTAAGCAGTGCCACGATGTACATCAATGAGCAGTCCCAAGTGCCGTCAGTTGCATTGTTTCAATTCAGATGCTAGGTATTGAACCGCTTCAGGGACACGTTCGTTAAAAGTCTTAGTGAATATTTCAATACCTTACTGGTGTTAACGTTGCCTCTCCGTTATTTATAGTAACGCTAGATGTGAATATCGTTATGCAAAATCTGTTGTTTGAAAAATTTTATTGGCGCTACAAAAACCATGTTCGATATGGAAGTACGAAACGCCGTAAGAACGTAATTCGTAATGTACTTGTCACGCGCTTTATGTAATACGATAAAATGCTTGGTGAACACCCTCTCTTTGGTGATGTGATTCGCTCCCTATGAAGGTGAATTTAAATTCCATGCTCGACCCTCCTCAGCATTTTCATCAATAAATGAACTTAACAATTTGAAGTTACTTCACGACTATGTAGACGTCTATTTTCGTGACTTGAACAGTAGGCCTTGGTGATGCAGAGCCACTCGACTCTCAAGTATCATCTGTACCTGTGCCCTTACTCCACTCATCAGTAGTGGCGCTCAGAGCATTGGCGCCGTGGGGACAGCCCAAGATTTTTGCCTTCGACCCCTCAATGTCCGTGCCCCTGATGCATATAGTCATGTCGCACGCACCACTTCACTCCTCTTGACTTATCGACACTCCAATGTCGGACATATCAGTGTTTTTTTCGTGCGACCTGGGTTTTCTAATCTGACAGTCTGGGAAACGATAGCTACAGTGTTAGAACTCGTCAGTGGTGTACTGTCTCTTCCTTTTGGAGCCTAAGTGCCACTATAAACAAATACTTGCAGAACTATCGAACTAAATTGGTGGTTGTGTATCCTGCCTTGAATCAATTTGCATTGTAGTAACATCCTGTTGCGTAGAGTGGTAGCATCTCACGTTAAAGCTGAACATATCATTCAAGGTGAAGTGTCGACGAAAAGTATAGTGTGAAGTGTCCATTACTTGTTCATTTTATTTCCATCAATGCTGAAAAAACTTTACCTTTCGCTATTTTACCTCGTTTTTCTTCAATATATATTTGTCTCTGTAATTGATTGAACATCATATTTCACTTCCTGTGTATTTATATGCAACTCTATTTATATATATGCTCATAACTAATCTTAATATTATGAATTTCTTACCTATGCAGATTCTTTTGCAGCGCCAATTTTCTTGTTTTGCTCGTACAGTGAAGTATATGCATGATATCACTTGTGTTTCAGCTTCTCATTCTATTAACTCCGAAATCTGAATATTAGTTTCATGATGTGTGCGACGTTTTCCCTTAATGAGAGGAAGATTCGAGTCTAAAATAGAATGGAAATACTTATCATATTAGCATTATTTCATTCCCATATATGTGTGTTTCACTTACAGGTCGTCTATCATTCCCTTTGGTTTTTATTATATACTTTAAATTTGTAATTTATACACAGGAGCTAGCACAAGTTTACGGTCTTATTTCTTTCAAAAATTATATTCTGTGCTTTTCATGTTCGTCTATATTTATTGTTTCCTAAGTTAAATATTTTCCCTTTACAATCTTCAACTCAGAAAACCGAAGTCATTTCAATATTCCGCGATGCTCAATTAATAGGCCTCTCTTTTGTAAGATAACAGTGGCACCCAGTGTAGACGAACCACACCAGCGCTATAATTATTCATTAGAAATTTTTCCAGGGACGTCGCCGGGAATAGACGGTCTTTGATTTCTTGTTCGTTGCTTCCGTGACTTCCCGATGTATTTCCCCCCGCGTTTGGTTCGCTGCACATAGCTAGGTGGCTGCGTCGAATCTCAACGTGATCATTTTTATTTGAATTTGCCATGATGTGATGCTCCTAATGCTGTCTATGCAGTAAATTTATAACAACTCGTGGTATTTGATCTGCGCCAGCATAACCGAGCGGGCTACATGATGAAACTTCCACGCGATCACTCACGAGTTGTGGTTTTCGTCCGTTCAGTTAATATACTTCGTGCTTTACAATACCCGTAACTTTGTGGACACTGTTTAATGAGTACTTTAGTTTGTTTGGTATTTCCAAAACCCTCCATAGTTGTTACTAATACATTGAACGGGAAGAGCCTCAAGGCCCGTCTACACAATCGATCTTTGTAGTGAATTTCGTGTTTTTCAACTCTTTACGAACATTAATACATCTCGCGCTTGGACAGATTTCGGTGTGTTTGTGTTTTTTCCAAATGGTTGGGAAACTCCAAACACAATCTTTCGCAGTCACAGCGAACAGTCCCTTGTTTACGTATTGCGGATGCTGCTTTAGCTCGTGAACTGCTTTGTTTAATGAAATGATTAACGAAAACTTTGTTTCTCATATATGATGGTAGTTATTTTTTGTTGAATTTATTTAACTGTATATTGTTTTTTACATTAGTTTAAACAATTTGAAGCAATTTATTACCACCGGTGTTATCAGTGTATTATGACTGTAAAGCTAATAATAATAATAAATATATTCTTTGGGAAAATTACTATTTGGAAATTTATTCATTTAACAATAGTTTAATATTGTTATATGAGCGGATTTAAATTATAGCAAAAATAATAGCTGGAAGCTGCGTAAATAGTAGCTGGGAATGAAGATCGCCGGCTTCTGATTTTTCAAACACGGGTAAAAACGTTTTTAAAAATTAGGAAACAACACCTCCATGATAAAGAACTGTAAAGAAATAAAATTGAACACTAGCATGCATCAACTCAATTCACGTATTCGAGGAGCAGTGTTGTTTGTTTACATTCCACACTCATACAATTTCATTTGGCCGAATCCAGTCTGGACACGATTCAGAAAAGTTTGTTTTTGTTTGCATTTTGACGTACTCGTGATTGATGGAGAGTTTGACAGTGTAGACGAGAGTGTCGTAGCTACTTCAGTACTATAATACTTCTGTCAAATTTGAGGTAGTTAAATCTCTTTTAAATGACGTGCATCTGTTACAGTGATGATACTCCACTTTTTTAGAGTAATCGCACCTCACCCTACTTACGAGAACCGTAGTGTTGTTGAACTAATGCCATTTTTAAAAGTACTGACACCTATAGTTAATGTTATATATGTGTAATATCTATACTTCTGTTCTTTATTACGTTTATAGACGGAAGTCATTTATAGACGAAAGGATAATATGGGAATTCTCCAGTTTGAGACTCGTGTGTCAATAGTAAGTCGTAAATGTACATCGGCGTATCTCAATTTTGAAAGCAATCGTGAGCTTTTTATAGCCTTGAATTATGAATGACATTTTTCCTATGTGCTTATTAATGCCTCTCTTCATATACTTTGGCTCCAGCTTTAAGACACGATTTTTACATGCAGTAACAATTTTGTAACCGTATTCTTCACCTGTTCGTGCGAGTGATCTCTTGTCTGAAGAAAGAGATGTCTGTTGGATAACGATTACATAGATTTATGAAGAGCTACAAAATGAGAGCCCTACATTTCGTAGGCTTACTCCCTATTGGGATTTTGAATTCCTTGATAGACGCTTCTCAGCATTGGCGTCAGTAAATGAACGTAATGATTTGAGGATACTTCATAATATACAATGTTCTTAGTGACGTTTTCGTGGACGCTTCTTTAGGTTTCTTCTCCAGCGATGGTTCCTAATATTTCACGTGCGTATTGTGAAACATATATATAATCGGTAGTTGTTTGGTGCTATGCATCACGTAGACGATTTTATTACTTCATTACGTGAACTTTTCCCTGAAGAAATTGACTCGTTCCATTGTTGAAACGTCTTGCTAGATTTCGTCAATTTTTCAGGTTATTTATTCGACTGTACTAGCCGAGATTTCACCAGAACATAATGATGATGTTCTTGCAGTACATCAGAGTAATATTTTACTTGTTATTAATTATTGTGTTCAAAAATGGAACTCTTCTCTTCAGTGCTCTGAATCAGAATATGCGAGACATGTAGGGGAAGACTCCTGTGGGGTGAATTTTAAGGATATTTAAGTTATTTTCTTCTTATAACCTCATTTTTCCAATGAGGTATCCGTCGTTCTTTGCAATCTCACCCTCTATAATTTTTCTCCGTTTAATATTTGAACGTGACTAAGTGTAATTCAAAGTAAGGCACTTGTTTTACTTTACTGAAAGTTTGCATCTATTCCTAGTGTTTCTTCGAGTATGTGTTCTTGGAGCGTTTACCTGTAGTTTCCAGTCATTAAATGTTCGCTTATCGCTCTCACAATGTACACTTCTCACGGCGATGTCTGCCTGCTGCAAGTCGCAATCCTAAGAGCAGTGCAGACCCGCTCCCTGTCTGTATTTGCATATTAATTTGCAATCTAACTCGTGTGTTTCAATTTCCTTGGGCTGACCATCAAACCCTAGGATCAATTCTGTATTTGTTACGTCTGTAGAGGTGTATGTATTTCGTGCATAATATTTCGACCTGCTAGAGCGATATTGTTGTCCTGTCTTCCAGTATTCTCTCTTGAAATAACATCTTGTTTGTATAAATTTGTCTGTACTCCGAACAAAATTCGATAAAGGTTTTAGACGAGAGTAAAATACCGGGCCGAATATTAACTGTCCTGTTTTGTTATGTTGTGGATATTGCAGGTTGGTACTCCAGTCGAGCTAACTCTATGCGTTCGGGGTACATAGCGTACCATGAACTTGCTCGAAATCCGTCGATAGGCTTGTGCAAAAATCTAATGCATGTGTTGATTCAGGATTTCCTGTAAATGTATGTAGTACTCTTATACATCTTAAAGTGATACTCAGATCTGTCTCCCATACTGGAAGAGATATTTCTTTTGTTAATAAATGTTATCAAAATAATACTTCATAAACTGAAACCTATAATTCGAATTTTGTTACGGTATGGTATAGAAACTTGTAATTGTTTCACCAAATTTTAAGCTTTGCCCGCCGTTATGTATTAATTTTATGAATATTTTTGAAGACGGCCTTCGATTTTCTTACGGTTATTTTTAGTACAAGACGCTAACTTATTCGTCTGAGAAGTAGACCTGCACGCCTCCTCTCCAGCGACATAGGAAAAGTGACACGGCTGTGTAGAGCGCTTAAGAGGGGTTTACTTTAATTGTGAAAGATCTTATTCAATGAAATTATATTTTCGATATCGCAGATCACAGGCTCATCATTTTCGTGTGTTCAGAGTATAAATGGAACTGTGTTTGAGGACTGAACTATTCATTTGTGGATCGTGCGATTTTGATATTCTTCCTTGTACATTGCCCATTTTACTATCGAATCGAAATTCATTTTATGTGATACTTCTAGTCGAAATCTACCATCTGCTACAACTTCAAATGTGTTGAAACTTCAGCTACTCTTCTATGTACGGCTAAATGGAAGTGCCATGCGTTGTGTGGCGTCACGTAGTAAGGCCTCCCTGCGTACCTGAAGTGCGCCGCAACCCGCACCCTTGGTATTCGCGGCGTGAGCCTCAAACTCCACTGTGCTGCTTCAGTAAGCTGGAATGTCCCGTAGAGCTCCGCAAAAAGCGTTGGTTGTTTTTCGTGTTTTCACGTAGCAAACTTGAACCATCGTCTAGTCCGTAGTTCAAAGCGCGAATTTTAAATTAAGGATGTTGTAAGAACCAGGAACATGTAGGAGTTATAAATGCTCAGGATGGAACTTTCTTTTACCCAATCAAAGTAGAAATATCATGACACTAGTTCATCTCTACAAGAAGCATTTGTGTGGAAATTGTCAGTAACGGAGCTTTCATACAGCAAAAATATCGAATGTTAGATTAACAGAAACGTGTTCAACAAAGCTATTAATTAATCTTGATACAAACAAACAAAAGTGAAACATGAAACAGCACAAACGAAGTAACTTCGACCATTTCTTGCAAAGATCTTTATCGTTTCTAGCGCACTAGGCCATCTGTATTGAGAATTCGCAAATGTTTGACCAACTTCGTACAACACTGCGAGCTGGAGCGAAAAGCGAGAAGCCTTATTAGAGCTCGTCTGTCACTGTGTGCTCACGTCGACCTAGCGCTTCGGAAAATTGAAGCAATACCTCAAAACTGCTTTCAATGTTCGCCAAACTAATGCTTCTGACGCTCGAAACTAGAAATAGGCTCACAGTTAATGATCAGAGAAGCTGAACCCGGTTTCTGGGTCGATTTTAAATGTTTTTTTTTTTAAATGACCTAATTTCTCTTTTTTTCCTGTAGCAATCGTAAATGACCGAGTTTCTTGTTATGACGTGAAGTTTGATGAAATTATGGTCTTGTTTATACCATCTTCTAAATGGCTGAAAGAAAACTTCTAAACATTGGAATTGATGTAAACAGCATCGCTTAACCCTTGCGTGTACAATTTGAAATGATGCAGCCTACCTGCTGTAGTCTCTTGCGCCTGCGTTTTGAATTATTTATATGATTTTGTGGTGAAAAGAAGATTGTGATGAGCCCACAATCAATGGATGCCGAAATTTTGCGCGACGGAGAAAAGAAATCTTAACCGAAAAAATTGTTGAAAGTTGCGCGCTCACTTAACTACGTACGTCACACACATGCTTACTTGGCTGTCGATATTCCACTACCTGTTGCATGTCATGTTCTCAAATCAACTCACGCGAAAGTACTGTGACAGGAATAAAGTTTACTACCTCTCTTCACTCTTTTAAAGGTTGCGTACATATATGCAGCACCTCAAGAAGCTAAGCTAATCTACAAGTGTCTAGTCTCGTGAGCATACTTGTATACGTTGAAATCTTACCGTTTTTTCGTCAATGTTGTTACAACCTATCGTTATGTTTCTATCTGCTACAAGTTCTCATGTCTTAGTTTCTTTTTTCATTTCTCTTTGCGTGGATGGGAACTCAACTGCCCTCACCAGATCTTCGAACGACGTTTTTCCTGTTTGTCATTGAATTCTCTCCCGTCATTACTCGGTAACTGCCACTTGACTTGAATGCCTTAACGAGGTCGGTGATGAAGATATAAGCCGAAATATGCCGTATAAAATGTAATGTGTTTTTAGCGCCATGGCGTGGAAAAGACCTGCAAATTATTGTGTCATCTTTATTTTAAAATAATTTTGGAGCATCCAGGGTCCTCACTCTCGCGTACTTTTTTTTGTTATATTTAGCTTATGAAGGGCTTTCGTTTCCCTCTCAAAGGGACAAAAACAAGCAAGAACTTTATAACAACAGCTGTGCGAACATATAAAATAATTCGAGACATTGAAGGTTGAAATCGCTGGGGCATTAACATTACGATGAGGAACGCTCATTAGAGTAAAGATTTTCTCCATTTCATATTTTCATGAAATGCAGGCAATTATGTAACCCGGACTCTTAACCATGCTTGAGCAGTGACGATGCTCGCTAGAGAATAATACTGTGTATGTTATCACATTTTGCTCGTCGTAGTATGTTCTCATTTCCTTCATTACTACGATATTTCACGGGTTAGTAACCCTTAAAAATGTAAATATCAATCATATGTTTGTTAATTTGTTTGTTAGTTGTTCAGTTTGTTCTGACAACGTTTGCTAAATTAGTTGAAAGTTTTGAAGTATTTTCATTGATATTGAGAGTTCTTTTTAACCAGACCGGGAAGCTAGCTTGTTTATTAATTAACTCGGTTCCTAACGTTGCTCTCATTGCGATTCCGCAAACCCTTTATTAAACTGATTCTTGAAAAAAAACGACCACATTCTTTCGTCAAATGTGCGCATCGGTTGCGGATGCACGCAAATCTTTGTCATGTCTGGCTCAGCTTCATTGGCTTGGCTTTAATGTAACGCTTTTCCTCCGCCCTGATATTGGTTATCTGAATTCAATATCCTTGCATAACGAGACACTAAAACTTTAATAACAAGATGCATGGGAGTGGGCTCGAAACCTCCTAGTCGAGCGTTTTAAAGGAAAATCTATCGTAGGTGTTAGCTGATAATGGTCTATGCACGTGTAGAATTATGCCAGTCTTTCAAACTAAATTTACTTTTAATTTTTTATGGACTATCACTGAAGCGGTCAGACTTTGCTGCAGCGTAGTTTGTTATACAGCCTCTGTTATGATCCCATAAGGACCGTTCTTTGGTTTATGATGGACTTAAATATGGCGGGGATGAATGTGTCTTGTTCTATTTAGTCTTCCCCTTCATATCCTTAATCTGACCTCGTTGTCGAGTCATAGTAAAGTGCCGCAATTTTCTGTAAGAACTCGTACGTCGTAGGTTCACAGTCTGAAAATCACCTAATGATTCATGGTATGATTTTCATTCAGTTTTACGTGCCTTATGTTTTTTTTGCGTCGTTACAGGGACAAGGAGGTTATAAGTGACTTTCCTGAGTTGGTACAACTCACTATGGAGTAAAAATTAATTATAGAGTATTGTGTGGACCTTTTCGGAACTCATTAAGTTGGCTTACCTCGTAAAGTAATTTTTTTGTTGTGGACACGCTCGTGCCTGCGCTCGTTCGTAGTCTTCATGTTAATTATCTAGAGTCTGCGGCGTTGTGTGTAATTTAGCTGCTTCGTTAGGGCAAATGTTGTCTTAGTGGCCGTAATGCATAGCGCGGTGTGAGACGTCCACCGAGCTGTTCTCAGGCTGTTGCTGTTGCGGTGGCGGACAGGTCTGCTGTTTCCTACGCTATCGTATGGCACTATCGCATCGTATTGCTGTTTGTGTACGCATATCAATATGGAAGAGAATAAGCGATTTTGACATGTTTCCGCTGTCTAGCCCTACTTACGCACTAATCAGTATATATTTTTCCTATTTTGGAAAGGAGTCATTCATGTTAAGTGAAAGTAACCAGAAGATTTTGAGGAGCTTTCGCTGTCCAGCTCTACCTGTACAGGATTCTGTAGATCGTATTATTTATTTCCCTGTTGTGGCGAGGTCGCCGTTATGAGAGAAACGTACGATTTGCAGAAGGCAATGCTTTTTACTTCTCTCGTTTCATGGATCTGATTACCACTGGAAAAATGACAGAATACCGATGTGTTGCTTCATGATCGTCTTCCGAGTACCTGCCTGCTCAAGCACATCAAAATAATTCCTATAGATTCTCATTGAATATTCTACTCACGAACGTAGAATCATGAAACTATTAAGGTTTTCACTTGTCAAATGTTTTACTTGACAACATTCAGAGAATTTCACCCCGCATTCTTGATATTGAGATGTTTATTCAAAACATAATTTGCTTGTTATAATAAAATCTTCCTGTGCTTTTTCTGAAAGAGAACGTTGTACCTAAAACAAATTTGCACGAAATTAAAGCATGAATGTTAGTAATTTATTGGAGTATAAAGCAATCTAGTCATTCATGTATTAGTATAAATTCTTGTATAATTTCGCGTGCGCTTGCAGCAGCAAATAAGTTACTGTGCTTCTAAGGAAGGTTCTTGGGGCGTGTATGCAAGACGCAATGCAGCTCGTATCTTCGAGATCGTGATGGCTGGGAAGAAGGCTTTGAAACACTCCTTTATGCGAGCGTGGGGTCGCTTGCTCCGATACGGCCCGCTGTTAGGTGCACCAATACAGACGAGCCTTTCATCCTTTTGTTGATGTTCTTCGAATAGCTTTGGAAGACCCGCAAGGTGCACATACACTCCTCATCGCTACCGCAGGCCTTGTGGGCTCTTGCTCATCGCGAGTAACTTCACTGATCCCGCCTCGATCGTTGCCCTCGATATGCCCCATGTGCAGTGCAGCTTTGCTTTTATCATCAATTTGCCCTTTTTCGTATTTTGTGTATATATTGGCATAAAGTTATGCGTAGCCTCTCCTATCCGGCCGTCAGGTCGAGTTCACGTTTACGGTGTGGCCAGCTCTTGAGTGGCATCTCTCAGATGGATGTGCTGGCAGGATTTTGCATCATCGGATCTTGGGTGTGGCTTTGCTTCCGCCGAGCATGCGTAAGATTGCTGCTCTTCACCTCAGACTGCTTTCACATAGTTCTCGTCGGTATACGTCAGCGTACACTTGGAAATTAGCGTTATTTTATATTATCTTCAGTTATTTTCAGCGGCATAAAATTTCATTGTCGCTACAATCTGCTGTGGGTTTTAATGTTAGCGATTATGGATTATTTTTACTCCATCTCTACCTTACTGGAAAGACTAGACGTTCCGTCCAACAGACCGCATATCTGCTTGTTTTTACATCGTTCATCGTTCGAGATGGTTTTTTTGCTTTTACGTAGCTACGGATTGAACGAACTGAGAAAGAAACTGATCGCCGTTTTTTGGGTCCTCACGAAACCAAATTGTCGCAGAATTTTTTCTTGTGGTCTTATATGATTTCAAGTTATTCTTAACATTTAAATTTTTGTTGAAGTTTAGTTCGTGATTCCCTCAGATGATAAGTTATACTTAATCTTGGAGGAAACGATAGTAATGAATTAACTCATTGAATCACGTGGAACCTGATATATATGATGGACAAGCACTTTACCGTGTCCTTACGTCGTTCCCAGATTTGCATTTACTTCTCTACTACACTCATTGGTAAATAGTATATTCTGTCCGTCGTATTGCAATCACCAATACATTTGATTCATAATTATCTGAAATGCTGGTTGATTATGCAACAAACAGGTTTATTGTTGGCAGTGCCCAAAGACCAAGTTTATCTTGTCTATGTTCCTGCTAAGTTCGTGCTTCTACGAGCTTCACCGTAGAGAATCCGTATTTTTCTGACTGGTGTCATTGCCGCGTCCGACCCGCGGACCCTTTTTAACGGATATGGTTGTAAAGTCGGGAGATACAAGGTCCGACTTCGACTTCTAGTGTTGCTATAATTCCATCCTGTTCATAATTCTACTTGGAGCGTAGCTTGAACTCTTCCTCCTGAAGGACAGTTCTTTGCTTGTGAACAACAAGCCTTTTATGCTGTTTGCCAATCATTGGCTACTTAGATGTACATTTGTGCGTCCCATCATAAGGTACCGCATTTTTACGGGTATCGGATGCAATGGATAAAATCTGCTTGTCTGAATACAAATTACATAGTGATAATATCCTGTGCCATTGGACGCGATAGTCGCCTGCGGACTTTTCACGTCAAGGAATAATTTCCCCAAACTTAGTCTGTTAATGAGAGGTTCAGCTGTTCAGTTATTCCTCGCTTTGATTAGCGCTCCTCTTGTGAAGATATGAAGCCGAAGACTCATGAAGTTTTTGCTGCGTTGTGTTATTGTAGAATCAGTTCAGTTTCACATCGAAATGTCTTTCATTGAGATCAATACTAGGACGTGAATGGAGAACCAATGCTGTTGTTATAAAGTACTGTAAGTCCCATAATACTAGGTAGACCTGAACAATAACACGGGTGCATTGCCACTCAGTATCTCGTTTTATTTTTTTATTTTATGTTTTAATCTGCTTATACTTTAAAAATGCTAAAAGGGTGAGTACTCCACTCCAATTCACCGTAATACTGCACGTGTACTTAAGAGGATGGAAAATACAAAATCAATACCGTTGATTACTGGTACAGCGTTTTATGAGCGCTTTTGAAGTGAGCTTATATATCGCCCATTTTTAGACTGAAAATTTTGTCCATTGTTACCGTTGATGAGCTACGGAGTTCGTCGTGCTGTCTGGTAATTTTTTGTTTCCCTCTAGACCGTTGACTTGAGGAGAGCCAGCTTCAGATGGAACGTAGAATTCTTCAAACGTTAAATTCTCCGAACTCGCTCTTTGTATTCTTACCTTGTGTTACATAAATATACGTTGAAATTAGATACCGTCTTAACCCCACTGATGGTAAAAAAACGTGAGCTTGACCGAATCTCTAATAACGGGTCCGTTTTGACACAACGAATTCTATACTTAATTTTTCTGCTAACTCGTCCACATTTATGCGTAGCCCTCGTCCCGTGTTGCCCGTTTGGATGAATAAAGCTGAAAAATTTTATTTGGAAAGAGTAAATGTGCATGGCCGTAAAATATGTGTTCTTGTCATTCCATGTGTTAAACCTGTCCTATCTTGGACTCTCGCTGATGTTGAACGGCTGTGTGTGGTCGCTGGCATATTTTATTTATTTTCCGGAAGGCTTCTGAGCATAATTTAAGAAAGTGGCTACGCAAATAGGGCCTGTTTTCGTAAGCATGTCTTCAGACGCTTCACGTCTGGCTACCCTCATCTCAGCGAGATTAGCTACCGGCGTTGCGAAAGACGGTTGTAAATGCTGGGCCTGCTGCACAGTTACCTTCTCCCATCACCTGTTAAACTTTTTTAACTTTCTGTATCAGACGGTACCTTCTAATACTAGAAACGTAGGAATCCCTGTGGTTTACTTGACTCAGTTTTATTTTTATGGTACCCTTAGTCGGAAGTAAACAGTTGTTGCATCAACATAGATATATGTTCATAAAATAACAAGAGAGGGACCGCTGCAGAATCAGTGTCATCAACGTCCTCTCCAATCCGAGTAGCTAGGCCTTTGGGTCTTTCATCGTTCGTACCCACTTAGGATCTTTCCATTTTCATACCTCCTTCACTGATAATTCTTTATCTTTTCTTTCTCTTCTTTCTTAAATCGCCGTTTCCATGCACAGGGGATCTTGTGTGTAAATACACCTTGTGCATAGATTCCCCGTTCTCCACAGTCGAAATTGAATGGTCCCTTCTGTTTCGATGGGAGATGGTTAGATGGTTGAGTTACTAATGCGCTGCTATCCTCACCACTACTATATGTTAATTTTATTTTCCAGGCTATGAATTCTATATGAATTTGGAATGTTCTTGACCTGAACTATCCCTCATCGTTGCCACTGATCTTAGCATGCGAATGTCGTTGCATTGTTATTGGTGCTTAATGTTTTGTATTTCTAAGAAAGCTTACAGCCGTGGAAAGATTTTAATAGCTTGCTATGGCATTGGTCTCTGCCATTGTAAGTTTCTTTGAATGGCTCCTCTGCCATAAATCTTGATGCGTGCCGGTGTAGTCCTTTCACAGCTTCGCTGTCCATGACCAATCCGCCTGATGCGCGACTTACACCTTCTACGTCCCCAGCGTTTTGCACCAATCATGTGTTGTATGTGTCTCCAATCTGATATCTCTTTTCTATATGAGAACATCAGAAGCGCTCAGCAAGTGATGTCGCTCAAGGGAAAAAATGTCCGCTTCGGAGGGGATCGTCATTTTTCTCACACTGCTCTCATCCCGACTTAGTTGTACTCCAGCTTTCGTCGACATTCCTATGTGTCCAAAAAGTGTGCTGACGTTCCTGGAATAACTCACCTGATTTTGAATGCAAAAAAAAAAATTCCCTATACGTTCTTATAGCTCCTGAGTTGTTGATCTCCGACTTAGTTCATGGTCGGAATATATGCTGAGGTTGCTCTCTTTGGCGTTCTTAAAGTATTCAGAATGAATCGTTAGCCATCTCAGCGACTAGTTGATTTCATCAAATCTGACGTGAATCGTGCCTTAAAGTACACCTATATGAGTAATGGCCCACTCTTCCATGGTCACGAAAAAAATATAATTTCATTTATACCCGATTACGTTGATGGGATGTAATTCTCGAACAAGTCCTTAAACATTTAATTTTTTCCAGTGCCCTTACAGGTTGGAACTGTATTTACCTTCATTTTCTGCATCGTTCTACGTCATGGGCCTGAGTGGACACTTCGATACTGCGGTGCTGCTCACACGAAATCAGTTCGTACCAGTTCTAAGTTCTAACCCTTCCACGGTGTGAATTTTCTTTGCTTATAAATGCTACCTGGAAGTGAAGTCCATTCCAGCAAATTTTTTATTCCCGCACCCCAACGTATTATCTCTACCTGAAGTGGTGAGTTTACTACGTTGATTTCAACTGCGTTTGTTGTCCAAAATTCGCGTCTTTGTTTCAACTATCAACATATCAGGAGCGTTAGATTGCGCTAAATTAGATTTCATAAGAAAGTAGGTCAAGTTGTTAGTAGTTTTGTTCATCAGGTTCAGGGGCATCTAGTAGGCTATGCGAATAAACGACTTAAGCCTAACGTCGAGCATTGAAGCCTCAGTAGTTCTCTGCCTCTCTCTGCCTGAAGGCGTGCACAGGCTTCATTGGATTCCCTTGTCATCATGATTGTCCGACTAATCGCTCTGAAATCGATGAAAATCTTAATTAACTTTGATGGCGACTGTGGAATTTCCGTGAGTGTGACATAGTTCCCATTATTTTCTTCGTGCCCAGTTTCGACGTTGAGAATTGCAAATTATGTAGGGCACCGGGCCAATCTCATTCATAAAAATGTGAGAGTTATAAGCAATGGCTTTTTTTAGTAGTTTTTCGAGTAAATTGGTAGTAGGGCTAGTTTTTGATCCAGTAGCGTTCAAGTATTCGTGTTTTAACATCACTCAGATGATGATTCGATCTGTAGTTGGCTAGTGTTTTGCCGACTTATTTCGAACTTGAAATTTTGTACATTAAATCTATCATTTCCTTCAATCCTCATCCGACCAGTCTCATGCCTAGATTGTGGAATGATTGTCTTCAGTCGTGAAGTATTTTCTATCGAGGATCCTTCTATGAATAATTGTCGAAATATAGTGTTCGGTGCACATGCTGCTTTACGGAGTGGCGAGATTGTGACCAGCATGTGCTCTGCAACTCTCATTCCTAAATCTGGTTTATTGTCCATGTAAATGAACTTTAATTTATTGTGTGTTGTTATCAGAAGTAAATTGTGGTTAATTTTTACTTTAGAACCATCAACACAGAAATTCTGGCTTGACTGTGGCATTTTTCTTGGCATTTCTTGCAATCCCAAACGGTCTTGAAGAAAGGTTAGGTTGGATCAGGTTAGGTTAGGTTGGGTCACGTTAGGTTAGGTTGGGTCACGTTAGGTTAGGTTGGGTCATGTTAGATTAGGTTGGGTCACGTTAGATTAGGTTGGGTCACGTTAGATTAGGTTGGGTCACGTTAGATTAGATTAGGTTGGGTCACGTTTGGTTAGGTTGGATGACGTGAGGTTGTGCTATGTTGGGTCAAGTCAGGTTAGGTTACGTTACGTTGGGTCAAGTTAGGTTAGGTTACGTTGGGTCAAGTTAGGTTATGTCGGGTTAAGTTCGGTTGGGTCAAGTCAGGTTAGTTCTGTTGGGTCAAGTCGGGTTAAGTTCGGTTGGGTCAAGTCGGATTAAGGTCGATTGAGTCAAGTCTGATTGAGTTAGGTATGGCTCTTTCACATCCAAATGTAGGAACATGGTCGCGGAAGTTCAAACCTGCCATTAAATCCTCATTATCTAAAAATATCTTCATTTACGCCTGGTTTCATGTTTATATTCTTTAAAAACGAGCTAAAATTCACTAGAAGAGTTACATCTAATGAGTTTCTGTGATGGAGTGCCTAATGTGAAAATTAACCCAAATGGTTATCGTACGTTTCGTTTTTTCCAATTGATTCGGCTCTATCCATTTTTGGCTTGCCAATTGACATAGTTTTCCACGTTGTGTACTGTCGCAGAAAACGTTTTGCTCTCGAAAAGAAAATCGCTTTTTTGGGGATACTATTAGCTTTAAGCTGAATGTTATGGGTAATTATAATATACATTTACCGTAGTTTTCGGTAGCCTCTCGTAAATTTGTGTTGTGATCGTTTATCAGACGTATCCGGGAAAAGTGTCTTGTTTAGTATTTCCCATTTTTAAATTTTGTGAGCTTCAGACTTCTACCTTTTCGTAGGATTATGACTTCATTTTTTTCACTGAAAGTTAGTTTCTACCAGTGCTAGCCTGTGTAAAGTAATGTCTTATTCCAGTGAATTTCCTCCGCTTGCATGATTCTACACACCGTTATTCTCCTCACATCTCCTCATTGAAGAGGAGATGTGAAGAGGAGGATAAGAGGAGGAGATTATATTGAAGCACCAGATGTGCTTCAATATAATTAGAAGTATTTAAGTATGCTCTATGATACTATGCCGTTGTACAGGTAATGAGTAATACTACAGAGATGATATATTCTCGGACTAATTTGATGGCGTGCTCATTTACGCTGTCACGCCAAACGTCTCCGTCATCCCATTCATTCCACGAGCACAAATGAACTTCATTGCGATGCTGTCGTCGTCCGTGCTATATGCAGAAAACTACGTTCCTGCTATGTGCATTCTGTGATGGTATCACCACAGATTACCACTTGACTTGCTTTAAGAGGAAGATTACTTTTTCTTGATGAATAATATCCGAACTCTATCGACGTTCGTACGAGTTACTTTCTTTTTCGTGTCGATATGACATTTCTGTAGTGTATGTTTTTGCTGGCTTTCTTTGCTCAAAGCTGGTATTTCAGTCTTCAAATAGCCTTTAAGTGTTCGTTAACGAGGGAAGTCCCACAAGGGCTGAGCATCTCTCAGACAAACACGTGTGACACGTCCTGTCGGAGTGCACGTTTGGAGAGCTCTATTCAGAGCTCTGTACTTAGGGTAGTCTTTCTCTTCAAAGGAAGCCTGTTTTCTCTTTCAATTTTTCGTGTTGAAGAACAAAGGACTCTACGAACTGGTCGCTTGTGTGTGTGTGTTTGTGTGTAGAGTTGCAGTGCCCCGCGTGCAGCAGCCGCGTCTCGGCATGGGCGTGTCCGTAGCTTCTGTTCGGCAGACTCGTAACGCCTCATCAAACAGGCCTTTTGATTCTGCCTTCTGATTTTATACTCACTTTTTTCAGTGCGTTTTGATTTGGAAATGAAGGCCTCGCGCTGCTCTACTTTTTACCGTTCATCTTTCCACTGCCGGCATATTACTAATGAAGTGAGTTGATTACTTGCTCTCTGAATCCGCGTCTCTTTCAATATCCTTCTGCGTAAATCAAATATTGAAGTTCTCTTCCGTACTTCGTATTATTATCTTTTATTTATTAAAGTTTATTTTGCCTTAGTTTCAATTCATTTGTGCGTATATTATTTTTTAATATAAGTGCTTGTGTAAGAATCATCTTTATAAAGTGATTCGTTGGCGTGAGTTGTACAATTCCACCTTTAAATTTATTAGTTATAGTATTTTCCTTTCAACGTTATCCCCTCAGGGGCCACAGGATAGTTAGGCCGTAGGCAATAGGGTTAAGTTTATCCTATGCAGTGGGGACTGGTGTCTGCAGGGGGACATCGTCAGGTTAACTCAGCTTTAGCTAGGCCTTCGCGTGTTTTATCTTTCGTGCGCAATTTGCTTCTTTAAAATTTCATACCTTTTCTGATTTCTTCTTCGTCTTGTCTTCCGCTCCCTTCTTAACTTGTAGTTTCTATGCGCAAGGAATCTGGTGTAAGAACTCACCTATACATATATTCCATGTTTTCTAAAGTCAACTCTAAATTAATCTTATTTTCTCTCCCTTTGAATCACATCTCATGTTGGTCGGGAGCTTTAAACTAACTAATAGTCTAATCAAATCTTTCGACGTTGTTATAGTAGTATAATATTAACTCTCATACAAACTATTGTATTTGAAAAATTCACTAGCTATCGTTTGATGCTTTACAATTCATAATTATCCGTGGTATTGTTTTACTCTACCTTGTTTGATTTAGCTTGTGAGGAAACTTCGCTGTGATAATGATTTCGTTGGTGAGATCTTATTTTTTCACCTGTTTTTTCGCAGTCTTGTTCATGTCGTTGTAGATGTGTATTGATGACAACTTGAAGTTGCGTTCGTGTATTTATTTTGTCTATTTTTCATATAAAAATGAGAGACGTTACTTTAGAAAGCAGAAAGCTCTGCCTTTTTTTCGTCTTTTTTTGGGTTGTGGCTTGAAAAAAAGTCAATTTTCATTGACTAGAAAGAGCTTGGGAATTCCATCAAAACATGATTCACTTTCAACCTTGGTAGCTGCACTATTGTACTCTAGGGACGTCTTGACTGCATGTGTGCCGCTCGCGTGCGCCAAGACGGGGCGGCGCTCTGTTTACCTCGACGGTGGCAGATGCCTGCCTTTTGTGTATTATGGTGTCAGCGTTCGGTAGCCTGCCCTCTTCTTCGCACTGATAGAGACGACACTGTGCGGTACCCGCCGACTCTTGGTCGCGCCTTGCTCAAAACACCAAAGCTTTGTAGTCTTGAAAGCGCTCCGTAAACGAAATGGTTATCGCTCACAAAATCGCTCGTTTTTTACATCACACTCTCAGTTCTTTGCGACTCGCCTCTCTCGCTATGTTTGTTTATTGCCCCTGCAGTTTGGTTCACACGAGGTTTTTTATGATCTGCACAGTTGTCTTCGCTAGCATTAATTACAGTACTTATAATGTGCCCACCTGTAATATTTGGTACACATCGGCTTTTGCTTGTTTGAAATACAGTGTGTACCTTTTGGAAACGCTCGGTTTCAGATGTGACTCATTTCGTTCCATGTACATCTTGCTACGAAGACCATTTTTGTTATTTGAAAATTGGTGAACCTTGTAGCAATTCCCATCAAGCGCTTGCGTTACAGTCTTGTATTCTCCCACTTGTAATATTTGCTCCACTTGATAGCTTGAAAACCGTTTGTAAACTTACATTTAAGTATGTATTAGACGGTTAGCTCATTCTTGAGTGTCACTCTTTAATTTGGCTTAAGCTCGAGTCCTTGTAATTTTTCCCGTAGGTAATTATAACGACACGACTGTGATGCCAAGATAGTGCCTCTCTCTTTGCCTTGCTACCTCCTTGGAAAATGACTTTCATGTCAGACCAAGATTGGTGGGTAGTGGTCTATTTCGTTCGTTATTTATTATTCGTATTGGTGTTAATGTAATTTCTCGTTAATTGTGTTTCTGATGGCGCTGTGTTCCTGGGGCTGGCTGACACATTGACGGTTGGGCCTTGGCAGTCGCGAGTGATCCTCTTTTTCTCTGAACAGTCTGTTCTCGTGATTCCTTCTTCGTGTTGTTTTTGAAACCATTCAAAAAAGAGACCAATCTACATACTATTTGTTTGAATTAAATTTCGAACATTTGGTGTGGGGAATAACTGCATATGTACTTTAATTTGGACAAAAAAGCTGATGAAAATTGATGTTGTCGTGTGAGGAATAGCTTCTGTAGAATGTAGGTTTTGTAGATTGTATTTCTCATCTCATAGCGTGAGTGATACTGCTGTGATTTTAATCTATGATTCATTTTCCATGTTGTTTTCGGCGCTTTAGATATTCAGCGTATTCTATGAATCTTTTATGTATGCAAACACCAAAGTGTTCAAGTGTCAGAAAATCATCTGAAATAAAAATTTGAGTAGGCCCAATAATTTGATACGTACGTTATATTAAACCAGCTGCAAAAACGCGTTCCCTTGTGTATACGGAGTCCTGTTTTAATTTTCTTACCGCTTGTTAAAGAATCAGTTGTGGCGTTGTCTGGTAGTTGTGTTAACTCTGTGTCCAGATGCCCCCCTCCTTGTGCTCTTTTCCTTCGCAAGTTTCGGTTCTGGTAATGATGGAAGCACCGCTCAACCGTCTACTCATACCTTCGCTCGCATTTTTAGGTAAACTGATCACAACCAAAACTACCACTCTTCCCACGTACTTTCAAGCTGATAAACTCCATTGCTTGCCACTAATAATTTAGTTAACTACTTATTTACCTTAATGTATGTCAGATCGCCCTGCTTGCGTGGGAATGGCGATCCAATATTGATCAAAAACTTATGCTATAGGAATTTATATTACTTGTTATCGTCCCTCGCGGAATTCCCGTACGTTGTCAAAGGGGATATTTTCGTAGTCGTTAACTGTCAATTCGTTACCAGAATCTTGACGGATCAGCCTTTGCGTTGTCTCTTGTATTTGTTGACCCATACTAGTTCATGTATCTATATATGATAAGGCTTGAATTTAACGCGTATTGCACGCAAGTGCCGTAGTTTGCTTCCACTCTTAAAATTCGTTTATGACTAGCGTCCGTTGCAGAGTTAAACAAGCCTGTACATACTATAAAATAACTCGCAAATCTTCTACAAGTTGGGAAATTTCCAACTCGTTATCGTTTCCTAATATTTGTTCATCACCTGTTGGAAGCAGAGTTCATAATTACTCCTGACTTGGCGGAATCGTAAGTGAGGTAGGAAAGTGTACCCATGGGGGCAGTTTGTCCGCTTTGAGTGAGGGAAATTTTGAGCTCTTGAGTCGGTTGTTCTGTACACTTTTACTCTCTCGTCGTCTCTCAACTTGCGACCTTTTCTTGACCGTGGATTAGACGACGAGCTGCTCAGGGAAAGTCTGGCGACTCGCCTGTTGTGCCTGCTAACTCAAGGGCGAGAACATCCATCCTTTTTGCCACGTTTTCTCTTCGTTGCTGCCTGAAATTCGTTCGGCATCATTGCATGCTCAAGGATTTCTAATTTCACACGTTATGAGTTCTCTTACTGAAGCGATTTACTAAAATTTCTGTAATTATCGAACTGCTTATGTGCAGCTAAGGTCTTTTGAGCCCTGAAAAACTCGATTGCCTCGGCTGCTTTAGAATGAGGAACAACGCACATGGCAGGGAATTTTCATGAGCTGTAAACTGTGGACACTACGTTCAATGTGAATGTTAAATGTGTATTTCAGTTGTCGTTAATCAATTCTTTGTATCGTGGACTTTAATTTTAAGGTACGTCCAGAAACACATAAAATTTCGAAGGAACCTGCTTGTTGCTAGCATTAATATAGTACCTTTTCCTTGATTATCTCATGCCTGCACGACTCACTGTGGACATTTGACCCGTAGTACTTGGATGTTTCGTGACAGAGTAAAAATTGTGTAGCGGTGTTGAGAGTGTTGGCAGTACAATAGCACCTCGGTGGCACCATGTGTGCTGGTGTTGGCAGTGCAGGTGTGGGGAGGCAGTGTTGCACAGTCTGGGGAGCCGTGTGTACCCGTGCTGCTCTCGGCCGATCCTCGGCTACTTGACGCTTTCTTTTTTGTGTTGCTTGTGATGTCGGAACTCCGTCTTATTTGAAACTGCATATTGTGCTTAGTGAGCTCATTATCGGACGATTGTCGCATCGTGTCCTACGAATACCGCATGTAAAAGTACTGCTCAGTATCGAGATGAAGTCTTTTTCGTGAGTGAAAAATTCGTGATAAATTTATCTGGTATAGATTAACTCAACTCGCCGTGTGTGCGAGCTCCATATAGGTTTAACGTCTGACTTGTTTTGTTATCGACATATATTTGTGTGTCTAATGAGGTGTAGTCATTGTTTGGTATTGTCCAGTTTAGTAGTACGAGTTATAAAATCCTTAGTCAGGAACGGTAAATGGAGTTAGTTATCGTTTATTATTATTGTTTTTTCATTGTTAGTTACCCCATTCTTTTGGAGGTCGTCTTGAAACTTTTTGACTGAAATGAGAATGTGAAGACGGAGGAATTTCCGGTTAATTAATTTTAAAATTAGTCAGGGTTCTGTTGGCCATCAAACGATGTAAAAAAATGACTTAGATGTTCTTGGATTAGATCTCCACTTTTTTAAGAGTAAAAATATGTGTTTCTAAAAGCTTCTTTCCTTTCGGATTCAGTTATATCTTTCTACGTGATATCTCGTCAAATTCATTTCCTAGAAGCTTCTAAAGTATTGAAAATCATAACCACATTGTGAAAATTGGGATTCAAGTTCATAATTTTATGTGTACTTTCATGTAACGCACCTAATCGGACTTCAGTTTGATTTAGGGATGTCAGTAGGAACAAACGTGTGCACTCAAAGTTTCGTTGCCGTTGCATGGGATGAATGGGCAACTTATGCTTGTAATTATAAGCTGCAGCGTCGGCATTTACCTGCTGATGGTGGTGGTGGTAGTAGTTGTCGCTGGATGTTCAGCTCATGCAGGCAAGTGCAAAAGTAATGGCTTCAATGGACCAAAGGTCCGGTCCACTTCTACCAGCTGTGGTCCAATGTTCAGCTTCGTCATGAACTCGCTGGATGACTCACGCTAGCTCATTTGTGCCAAGCTCATTTTGCGGGACGCACGTCTACTAGTTCTTGATATCTGAGAGTGGTCAATCATTTGGTATTTGCAGGTAGTTTTATTAGTAGAAATAAACTTTTGTAAGCAGCCTTGGAAAAGATGGTCGTGATTTTGTTGTGTTATGTACCATAGTGATAGCTACGAATGAAACTTCGTTTCTGATTTGTGGTTATAAATTACTCCTGTTCGTCGGAGTAATTTCGCATGATGTCGAGTTTAAAAGTCTGAAAGAAGCCCGTTTAGTAATAACCTACGTTTCGTGAGCTTAATAACTTTCTCTCGCGCTTCAAGTAATTTTTATAGATTTTCACAGACTAAACAATTTTTAATTAACCTACGAGCGGATGTGACTCAGAGATACATATACGAGTATGTTTACGAAATTGAAGGTAGTATTTAAGTAACTATAGTACGTCATCGATCAAAAATTTCTGCTGGGATGCGTAACAGTCCTGCATCTTATTTACAAAGGTGTAAGTATACCTTTCTATACCTAGGACAAAGAACATATGAAGCTGTATAGTCAAGTACTTTAATGTCAATTAAACCCATTTATGTTTGAATATCTTTGATGTTCAAAGAAATTTTCAGAGGTGCTATCTGTTCAGGAGCCTGTAGCTGGTTTATCTATAACTACACAAGTTTCCCGCGCAATTAGCGCATTCGAAAATTTGCGTTATAAACTTCCTTCTGAAAACATTTTTAAATAAGTTATATAGATATTTTTACACTACTTGAAGTATCAAATTTGGGATCTGAGTTTACTTATTTCTTGCAAATTTGTTAAAAGAATCTTTTAGCTCGTTACTGATACAGCATTATCTACAGCGGTTACTCGAGCAATCATTTTAAGCCATTAATCTCCTGGCACTGCCTTAGCTCTGTCAGTATCATTATTCCTTTTTTCCTCACGTTGGTGAGTGTAACAGACTAGGATATAATTCTGAATCATTTCTCTTCCTGTTTCTTGTAACTCTAGCGTAAATTTACATACATAAAAGACACATTTTGTGTGACAAAGTGCGGCCGCGAAGGCAAGGTCGTACACAGACTTGGCTGTGCGGCCACCAGTAATGTTGGCGCCCGCCATCTGCGCGTCACCTCTGCTGCCCTGCGTCACTGGCGTTCGTATTCTGCCCTCAAGAGCCTCATGTGTGGTGCCGAGCGCCTGTGTTCCTGGCCTCATTTAACTCTGCCCTCCTTCAGCGTCGCTATTCAGCTTTGCACACTTAATGAAGCTGTCGTTCTCTGTAGGCTCCTACTTGTTTGCTTCAGCATGTCGACTCGACGAAATTATCGAATTGACTCTCTGGTTTCCAGCTCTCTTTTGGTCGTGAGTTGTTTTTAATTTATTGTGAATGAATACGTCACACATTAGGCTCTGTTATGGGGTTCTCATTTCTTATTACTTTCATGTATAGTTTTTCGATTGGGTCGTCCTTATTCCAACTTTTTCTGACCGCTATTTTTAGCATACAAGCAGGCACAACTCATTATAATGAATATTTTCGTAATACTCTAATTTTCTGACAGTTGCCGTGGTCACAATGGAGTCTTTTATTGAGAATGTTTTACTCGCTCAGTGGAACTGTACGTAGATATTCGATACTTCGTTTTTTTCTTCTGAGGCGTAGTTCTTCATCGTTCTTGATATTCAATTCATCTCTAGTTATACAGTTTCGTTTGATCTCCCGTTTCGCTTTGGTTGCACGGGGGGGGGGAGCTTCACAAGATAAAGTTTTAAGTTGGAGTTGCTAAATTTCCATCTTTTTCTTCTAAATGTTGGTCATCGAAGCGTTATTTGAATAGACACGTACATGATAATCGGAAATCTGATACTATTTTGATGCTTGATATTTATTTATTGATGATGTTCTTTTATTTCAACTGTTTATCGAGGGAACGTATATGTATCTCAATTATTACATTCTTGATCATCAATCCGTTTTGCTTGCTTTTCCCTGGCTTTATATTGCTTCTACAGTGTAAATTTTTCCGTCTTACAATCGAGATATGTTGAACGATACTCGCATTTGCTTTTGCATTTATTATTAGCCTCGTAAATTTCGAAAGTTATTTTACCTTGAGCGTTGTAGCGTACCCACTTTTTCCGCCTTTTGATTCACTGCCTCTTCTTTGTGTCCATTAGGTCTGCGTTCCGAACTAAAATGGAACAAGGGGCGCAACTCTCAAACTTCGACGAATTGTTGCCAAAGTTCAGGAGTGTGTCGAATGGATTTCTGGCAGCACTTGTGCAGGAGACCTAACTGCCTCTTACTCTCTGCCTCGCGCTCAAACTGAACTCCTCTGACACAAATTGTGTGTGACTGCAATGCTTTTCTTTCTATATTTGCCTTTTTTGGATTGTACATGAATTCTAAGAAATTATCCCTAAAACCGGAATGAATTATATGTGAAATATTCAAGGTTATTCTCTTTTTCGAGCCCCTAGATTGTTTCGTAACAGTGTCTCAGTTGGCCCCTGCTTAATCTAGACATAGTTTATCGTCCTTGTATGCTCGGCATGTATCGAATATGGCGTTTTCTTTGCCTCTCGTGACGATCTTATGTGCCCAGGCTTGAGTTGATTGCTGCCACTCCCAGCTAGCAACAGCGCCGGCGTGGACGTGTAGTGTGCGCCCTCCTATATTCTGGCTCAGTGTCAAATTAGTGTCATTTTGGGTGTCTGGCCGCCTCCAAATATTAATTTAGAAGTGCACTTAAGGCCTAGTGAATTTCACTGTTTCACAGTTTGGTGAACTCATGAATTTCCAGCGGTTCCATTTGACGTGGTTTTCTCTTGTAGTGTATCGTGGTTGTGTATTCTACTTCTCATTCATAGGTATGCCGAAATTAATTACCGGTGAATAGTATTCCCTGCAGGAAAGTTAAATTTTACTGGAAGTGCAATTTTTAACGTAGTGTAGCTATCAACGCATGAATAATTGGGGGCTGCACGTGATTTTATGTAACCATGAATTTTAGGTCTATTCGCGCTACTAGTGTCTCATTGGGTTGGTGTACGAATTTTCTCCATCAGAAATTTAGAAAATTCGCTCATCACTCGCAGTTTAAGCGTACTGTGGTGAGGAAATTCAGCTGAGGACGGGCGTGAGTGAATTTGAGATGCAATTTCAGGCAAGATTTTATTATTGCAGAGCGCTCCCAGCTTGTCCATAACTGAAAATCGACGAGGAGTTACGAACCATAAACCATGCAGATGCGTCTTTTGACCGCAAGGCGCCGAATTGCAATATGGCGCCGTTTATTGAGAAGTTTCTTCATAATCTCCATTTCAGCGTTCATTTCTTAAGTTACATGTCAAATACTTGTGGTAATTAGTTACGTTTTTTGAACGGCTTTCAATTCAAGATTTTGGTCATTACCTATGAATCGGTAGTGCCAGGGACTACTTAAGGTTACTAGAATTTAGTGTCAGAGAATAGATTCTCCATCGTTATAGATGGAAACGTCTGATTTTTAGAACATCACACCTCTCCGCGCAGGTTTTCATGTGGGTTCGTGTAACAAAACACGTTTAAGTTCCTTTCATTTTGTTTCCTTCTTCGTATGATAATAATATTCTACTCTCATTACCCAGTTGGTGTAATTCTTTGATACGCGGTATTGATGAGCGTTAAAGTGTAGTAACGGCCGCTAGACGTACAGCTGACCTTTGCCAAAACTTGGCAAGCAGAATTCATAGCGAGGTCTTTGCATCCGCCGCTTGCCCATAAATACTCTTTACCTAAACTTTCTAGCTCTGTGAGAAAGGTACTTTTCTTGACTCTGGATTCAGGTTTAAGTCTCACATTATTTGCTCTGTTTTTTATTCGTGTAGAAACATATTATGTAGGGATAATTTGGTAATAAACTTCTGACAAAAGAAGATTCTTCAAGGTTGCGGTATTATCTTGAATATTTTAAATTTTCTTTTATGTGCTCATCAAGAGTGGTATGTCCAGTATTTTGCCTTGGTAGACATCGTATTTGAATTCCTTGTGAATTATTTTTAAATTTGTTCTTTTGCGAAGCTTTTCTTTGAGAGAATGAGATTTTGATACGTTCACTGACTTGTGATCTGAATATTCTTTAAAATACATTGTGTCGTTAACACTGAGCGCATGTACTTTTTCAATCCTCGAATTAGTGATGCAAAGGTAACTTTGTGTCGCGTCTCGTTTCGATTTGTTACGCATGGTAGCAATTTTGCTGTGATAAAATGCCTTTGCTTACGCGACTGAAGTCTCCTCCCCGTACGCTGGTCAAGACGCGGTCGTCCTCCAGCGACGGTGTCAAAAGGTAACTCAGTTTCCGGAGCAGAACGCCTTTATGATTGCACGTCTTATAATTACATTTGATTCCTTTGGGGGATGGGGATGTGAAATTTTTCAGTGCTTTTATGGAGCTGTTTTTTTGTTTTCCAGGACATCGGTTTTCTTTTGTCGAATTGAAAGTTTCTGTTTTCTAACAGCACATTGCATGCCTGAAGTTCTAATGATATCCATTTCATTCATTTAATTGTTGTGTACTAACGAAAACCGGTACAGACTTATGTTGTATTACATCATCTTGCATCACCCATTGCTTGGTGACACCACGGTCATTTTTTGGTAGTGATATAAGTTGTGCATACCGTCGTGGTATTTGTATTGCAATCATACATTGTAAGTTCGAGAAAAGCTATAAACGGTGTGAATAACCCTCATTTTCATCATTTATTATTGTTTTTCTTTTTTGTGTTTTGAGAAAACATTTTCTTTTTGCATTCTTCTTGATTTCATGTAACCCAAAACTTCGATCAGCCATCAAGAATGGTTCAGTTAATGCTCAGTACGCGGTTTTTCAATATTTAGCACATGCGATTCACAGAATGGTAGAGAGCAGCGTGTGTTCTGTGGCATCGCTTGTGCGTTTTTCGCTTATTTTGAAGACCTACCCCTACATGAGCACAAAAATAGCTCTCATAAAAACTAAGGGTTGTGCCACACTTCTATTCTCTCACCAGCACTGCAGCTGCAGCCAAGGGAAGGTCAGGGTCAGTCCAGTCTTGACTGGATGTGGCTTCTGATGTTGCAGCTTTTACCTCGTGTCTACTTTCTGTGCTTTCATGATTATTTTCTGATTTTGTATGTTAGGTAAAGTTTGGTTTTGTGTTTGGATGATCGTCATTTGTCGGATCCTTTATCCTATCACCATTGCCCTGAGCGTGCTTTAATTTTAGTGGCGTAACTTTCCTCGTGCGTCAACGTGCACCATAAACGTCGAAGCAATAGGATGCTACTAGATATCGTTTGCCATGTGCCGCCAAATATACATTTACTCACTGCCATTGGTGCAATGTAGAATAGCCGGCAAAATGGCTTTTAAAGCTATTTTGTTATCCTTCAACTTATTGATTACAATTTTTATATTGCCTTTTGGCGAGTATCCCGAAATTTTATCCCGATATTGGAGAATTATACTTCCATAGCTGTGTGAAAAGAAATGAAATTTAGACGTTCATAATGTATTTAAAAACTCGTTACGATATTCTTTGCATTTGATTTCAAAGCTCATAGCATGTGTACTTAATTTAGTCCCTACTTTATTATTTACCAATATGTTACGGTTTAATCGCCCCCATGAACCCGATGTATTTTTTCCAATACTACAACCTTCGGAACAAGTATTAAAAGAATTCCGCTTTGAAACGTTTTTAATCGGATTACCTAGGGAAGATCGCGGCGTTACGAGCGAAGTATTCGAGTACCACGGAAAGCTGCTTGTGCCCACCATTAAATCTTGGGCTGTTCACGTGTCCGACTTTCATTTACCGTAATAAAAATGCCTGATCGTAAACTCATTGAAATGTAACGTCGGGCGTGCCCTGATGAAGGGTGGCGCTTCCCCGCATGCTGTGTTAACCAGCTGCTGTCCTAGGGGAATTTGAAATGACTTCGGTTCTATCTTCCCCGACTACTTTTCTGCACTCATCATGTTTAGATAATTACAATTCATTCTAAGTTCATTTCTTGTGCCTCGTATTTGTCATTTTGTTAATCAATAAGTGATTGCCCATATTTACAAAGTAAGAGATGTGCGGAAATGGTTTTATTTCCCACCCTATTAACGTTCTCTTTCTATATCATTTTCTTGTGCTCGAGTTTGCAACCTTACTATTCTTGGAACTGCAAATTAAATCGTTACGCAACATATTTCATTGTGTAAACTCCAAGTTTCTCGTGCTTTAGTCAACTTCCTGTGCTTAACAAGAACAGAACTTAATCCTGCTGTGTTCAATGAAACATGAAACTTTTCTGGCATAAAATGAACATTCCTGTATGATGGCTCATTGTGCAAACTTTCACTACATCGTTGTCATTGGTGATCTGTTCTTCTATAGTCTTTTTGAGGAAAACTAGACTGGCAGGAAGACTTCCTGATGTTTGCGTTGCACTTAAGTGAGTGTTTTGGGAAGTGCTTCAGCAGGGACAGCAATTAGGGCCCGCTGAGCCATGAGCATGTTCCGACGCAAGTCCCTTCAGCTGGAACGCAATGTTCTTGAAAAGAAGGGCAGATCAGAGAGTCGAAGAGGATCGCTCTCTACCGCCACATCGATCTCGTCGGGACCTTTCCTTACGGTCCCTAATGCTCTTGGGGACCGGTTCTTTTCTGCTGCTGCTCCGCCGCATTCGCCCCCTGATCGCCACTGCGAAAAGTGTGACAAGTACGACAGAAGGAGCGAGAAGTTTGAGCGTCATTATGAGAAATACCACGTGGACGGCCCCGGTAATACCAGGGGGAGCCCCTGTAGGCCTGACGATCGCGGAGACCGATCTCCGAGCTCTACTGAAAGAAGAAGTTCGTTGGTTGTGAGGTACTTCTCGATAAATTTTAAGAAGGCATGCTTATTTCATCCCTAGGAGAAGCAGTTTATGTGGAAATTATGTTACTATAATTTAAATTTTGTAACAATCGCCATTTCTTCCATGTTAAACGTGCGACAGATAATAGTGAAAAATTTGTTGTTCGAATTATTAGCTTTCTGAAGGAAAGGGCATGCTGAAAAATACTTTCTTTACTGCTGCAATATTTTAAAATTAATTAAGCGTATATTCAATGAACTTGTTTTAAAGCCCTTGGTTTTAGTTCTGATCTATTTCTTCCCGTATTTTTTTCCTTTATCTCACCGTGGTGAGAGGACTCTCTCTCACGCCAATGGTGTTCGTCTGGACGGTTAATTATCGCGACCTTTTTCGTTTTCGTAATGAAATTGGCAGACCATGCGATGTATACACAATGATTACTGGAAAATTGCTCCGCAGCTTCATCATGTGTGACGCACTTGGAACTATACCAAAATAGCATAGCTTACGTGTATTCGAAGATTGGTGACCTCAGCAACTGGTAAAACACGACTATTGCTGTCAAGTTTTTAATACGGCTGATTTCACTTAGTTGGAAGAAATCAATGAAA